>JASEVX010000006.1:58458530-58706695 GCA_031761405.1 Serripes groenlandicus | reverse complement strand
AGAGAGAGAGAGAGAGAGAGAGGGAGAGAGAGAGAGAGAGCGAGAGAGAGAGATAAAAGAGCGAGAGAACGGGCGGATGAGAGAGAGAGAGAGAAAGGAATGGAGAGGGGACATATATATACAAATGTATATATTGAGACAGAGAGAGATGGATGGGGACAAGGAGAGTGGGAGACATAGAGTAATATAATAGGGCGGGGAGAGAGGAGAGGGGAGAGAGGGGGATTGATTGATTGATTGATTGATTGGGTTTAACGCCGTTTTCAACAATATTTCAGTCATATCACGGAGACCAGTTCACCTGCTCATGCGTTTCCTGGTTTTCCAACACCAGTACACCACACAACATACTTTCCAAGCAACTGGCTGCTTTTCCACATAGACTGTTAAACAGCCCATTGGTGCAAGACGAATGATGCAGGTCACAGTGACTTTTGTCAAGCGTCGGAAAAAATGTTTGCCGAGCAGGGATTCGAACTCGCAACCCCTTGATGACAACCCGCGTCGCTACCAACTGAGCTACCGATGCTCAGCAGGAGAGAGGGGGGGGGGGGGTGAGAGAGAGTTTTAATTGTCAGGTGGTTGTGTTAATATCCTATAATGGTATTTATAACTTTGCGAGGCTTCAACGTGCTATGTTTCGTTTACATTCACAAAGATAATAAAAAAATGTTAGATTGTTAGATAAACTATATAAAACATGTAAACGTATTTTAGTATCTGTCTGAAATGTGAACATTTAAACTAAAATTGATTTGAATCTCCAATTTTGGCAAAATTGCATTAATTGACAATGCAATCTTGATATTCTTCTGATCTTCTAGATTGAAAGATGGTTATTACACATTCTATAATTTACCATCAAGTGTGAATAGACGGTGGAAAAATATTCTGATATTGTTAATTTCGGTGGATGTTACGTTTTAAAGATGCGGTAACTAATACATGTTTATGAAACAAACATAGAGATATGTCAGTTTAGGCAGATAATTTCCCAATTGTTTAAGTAAATGTTATAAGAACAGGGAAAAGATTGATTGACGCAATTGAAGCTAAAGCCTCATTCTTGAAATAATCGCTTTATATTCGTTAACCAACGATACATGTTATTTGTTTGGGTATAATCAGCGTAGATAAATGTATATTTTCATTAAAAAGATAACTAATAGAATTTTAATTGTACATTTGGATCGGGTATCGACCGAGGTCCCGGTTAATCATGTTATCATAAGTAATATGGTAAACGTGTAAACTATGATTTCAAAGGTTCATATTAACCATTCACAGTGACACTAAGAAAATCGTTTTAACATCACCACCGTGTGTGTAAGTAGTGGAAATGTAGTAGCTTAGAAAATTCCAGTTGTCTATCAATTAGTACGTTCAAGGTTACGATATTTTCGTTATAGATTTGCCTGTTCAAAAGGTTTTAATATATCTACCACTTCAAATTAATTATTTCATAACTAGTCCTTTCAATTGCACTCTGAAGATTATATCTGACTTCAATTAATGACAATAGTCGTTACGATAATAGGGGAGTGAACAAAATGTCCTAACTATTTGCAAAAGTTACGGCATATAGGTCAAATTACGCTAAATACATCCGCTGACTTGCTGATCTACACTACTATAGTCCCTAAAAAACCTACTTTGTTTTTGCATTGAAATGAGTGTATACCATGACCAGAATGTATTGAATATATGACATTGAGTTTAAATGCATTGTGAATGTGAATATGATGCACTGGAAATTATTGATTTGATCATTTTTAGTACTTTGACCTTGTTTGAAAGCGAAAGTAGAGAAAGCTAAACACCGGTTTTGTCCTGGCACGATTTGGTCCAAAATGACGGTTACCATTTTCGCCTGGTGAGTTCTTTCTTGCATAATGCATGACCCCACATTTTCTTTGGATGGTTTTAAATCTAGGAGGTAACTCTTTTCAATTATATATGGTGTTCTACATGAGAAACGCTTAGAAAGTGTGATAATTGAGGACTGAAACTGGTCGATGTACATGAAAACAAAGAAGGACATTTTTGGGTGTATTGTAACCTAAATGTATAACTAGAACGACGGAATGCCTCCCGTTCTTTGCAGAAAGCACACTTGGTGCTTTAGAACAAGGCTTGTCATGTTCTCGATGATGATAGGTGGAGTGATGGACATATTCATACTAAAGGGCGTTTAACTCTGGTTCCGACGACAGGAAACCAGAAATGCTATCAGTGTTTTAAAACATAGTATCACTTGGACATTTGTCTGTAATTTTTATCTATATTCGCTTCATTTATCATGTTTGTGTAAAGTTATAAGTGGTCTTTAAGATCACTTATAACAGTCCTGTTTCTTTTTGAAAAGAGATTGAAAATAATGATAAACAATAGAGAGATGTTTAGTAGTTTCTCTTTTTCGCTCAGTGGTGCAACGTCAGAGGTTGTCTTAAATATCATCTAGAGTGAACGATAGGAAATCACAGAATCTTACTTGTCAAATGTTCTGGTTTCTTCTGTATGAAGATATTGGAATATTCGTTGTCATCGTCTTCTACGGTTCTGTAAACAGACCTCTTATCGGCTATACTCTCAACAATAATCTGTTGTTGAAAGAATGAAATGAGAATAACGGTTATAAAGCTATTCCTGATTTAGACGACCTCTTATCGGACGACATTTATACATATACAACATAGAAAACTATTTCAGTAAAAGAGAAATTGCTTAATATGACCATTACCCACAATAGATTTAATTCTGTATTAAAACATGTTTTTTCCTATTTTCAAAAGACTGATATTTTCTTTGAGTACGTATAGAGTCTCTCTAAAAGAAAAATAAAGTGAACGGTAAGTATCAGAGTCGATACTTACTAATGATCTTTCCTCATTCAACTTCCAATACACACGTATATACATTTGTTTAACATTAGGTCAACACAAAATATTGTCCTGCATACATATGGCTAATGATTTAGTTGAAACATAGTTTACAATATGTCGAGTCGGACTAGTTAATTCGCAAAATTAAAAGTAATCTATTCAATACATCGCGAACAAGATCTACTTATATTTCCTCAAAAGCATATCAGCATCTCAAAGTGAGATAAGAACATTGGAATGAATATACTTACATTGAACTGACTCTGTAGTCGTGTAATGTATGATCCACTTTCTTTTTGTGAAAGATACTCATACGCATCTTCAAACTGCGTAGACCAAACAAAATGGGTACCGAATAGAAGGGCGTCAGCGACGGCCTCGTGAAGATACACATACTGGTCCTAGAGTTCATAAAACAGAGGATAATCAACGCTGACAGACAATTATGCAAACAGACCTGCGAGAGCTTGAGCATAGAGAGCCCTGACTGTCCGTCTAAATGTAATACATTCCTGGATGAAAAAAGCCAGAACTATCCGTCCAATGGCAATAATTCGTAAGCTGAATAACAAATTCAGATTTAGAAACTGTATATAACCTGGCTTAAGCATTACCTGGAAATTGTGAAACGTGTTTAGCTGCAAGGGAATATAGTAAAGACGTGCATAATCCTTCTAGGTACATTTTTTGTTATTTAAGGAAAGTCACAAGAAACCCTATGTCAAATTGAATTCTACATTTGGAGTGTTTTCAAAAAATAGCAAGTACAATCAGATTAAAACTATTGATCTGTCGCGTCTAGTGATTTTTTGGTAGTATTGGCTCTGTGTAAATAAATGTATGAAGGTAAAGCAATGTTGTACAAGTGGACCTAAACTTCTGAGTCCTTTATCGAAATATGTATCTAAGACTAAAAAAAGATGTATACTGACTCATGTAAGCTTGTGCGGATTCGCTGGCTCGCATAGGTATTCACTGTACGCAGATGCATTAACACCCCGAATTCCTAGAAGCGACTTGGTATAGTCCGTTTTGTTGGTTATAAAACGGTCAGGGATGATTGAATGACCATATGGAGAGCAGAAGCACATAATGGTCTCGATATTCGTTTGTCACCAAACGTGTCTTCGCATGACGTGGCTTATATAGTTATATAGTCGTGTCATACTTGGTTTGCTGATTGTTCATTTATATGCATAAACAATGTTTAACGAGTCATATAATATCAATAAGGTAAAGTCTCTCGTGTCTAGGAAATACATTTTCATGCATGACATTCTCACTGAGAACTGCTCCACTCTGTTAGAGTACATTTCTATAATAACAGAACATGTCTAGTACTAGTAGTTTAACTTCGTTAATAAATAATAATCATAACATGAGAACGCCTCACCTTTGTTTGTACCATTTTAACACGCTGTTCTCTTAACGACTGTACGACATCAAGTATTCGTACAGTCCCCTCTTTCTTCGCCTGATAGTACGCATTGTCGAGAGCTATATATGTTCCAGTTCGCCCGATACCAGCACTAAAGCAAACATTTAAATAGTAGAAATATTTATCGTATATATATAGGTAGCATTCCATGTATAATTATCCTTTTATATTGCTGAATATATTAGGATACACGGTTTATACAGTTGTAGCCTTTCCTCCAAAATTAATTGAAATGTGACTTTAGCGTTTCTAATATACAGCCGGCTGCATACGTATATGAGCCGCATGTAGTGATTTGGGACCTTAATGCATTTGCGTACAGTGCATCACCAGTCTCGCTGAATCCTTCACTGTCTCGTTGTAATTTAGTCCTTGATGTACCCTTTAGCAAAAACTTAACGTATAGCCTTATAAGTTGAACTAGAATTCATCATTATGTGACTTCCCGTGACGGAGAGGTTATAAGACCACTAATCACGAGGCACTGCACATATGTAGCTTACGAATGTAAAACGTGTTATTGGAAAACCAGACGTTGCAATGTGATCAATGCTGTATTAACTCAACAAATTCTATCTGGGGTGTTTTGATGAGTCATACACATGTTGTCTCGTGCAAAATTGCAAATTACCTGCAATGCACAACAATTGGTCCATTGTCGGTCACCTTCGACGTGTCTTCTTCCACGTTCAGCCAAAATTTGATTAGTGACCATGTGCTATCTGGATAGGACTTATCTGGCCACGCTCGATAGTGAAACTGAGTTACGGGCAGTGTGCTATCTTCTCCTTTCTAAATAGGGAAACATACTTTTAACGATATCGAACTCAAAAATGATCTATTATCACGTATTGCACAAAATAATATTTCATAAACATGCTTTCCAAAGTCATCTGATACAAACCAACATCAACTTATTTGTTGTAAGTTGTCTTATCATTTGGGGCGATATGTCTTAAGGCGAGTCTGATGTTGGTCGAGTTGTCACGTATGGGCGAGTTGTCTTTGGTGCGATGTGTATGGATACCATTCCTGGCTCCGTATACAGCTGACGTCTTTGGATCAGGCGACTTGTAAAAGCATTGTAATAAAGACCTTGTTCAATATTGAAAAAGGGTTTGAAACATGTTGGTAACAAGGGAAAATACTCATAATGATGAGTATTTCTTACCTTGTCACAATGATTTTAAAGGTTGTCCGTTGCAAATGAACCTTCATATGCGAAAGTGTTAACTATTTAGAAAATTATAATATGTTATTGTACGTCTATAATACTTGAAGATGTGATATTCTCCGATACTAAAGCAATTGTCGAAACGATAACTAGACAACCCGAACAGCATTTTATCAGATAGATAGAGATTAAGATCCCTGATTTTTTCCTCGGACAACTTGACGCTCCCTATGGCTTTAACGAAAATACAGTAAGAAAGCGTTTTGACTATAGAAGTACTTTACAAATTCGTCAATGTCTGAACGACATACACTCATACCTTGCTTATCTCCATCTGACGTATAACATAATCATTAGTCGAGTTCTCAGACTTCAGAGTAATTGTGATTTTACCGTAGGTCACCGTCTTTACATCTACGGGCGGCCAGTACAAAATACACTTATCCTGCAATAATAATGCTAATCATTTTTATAACTAATGCTTTGGCATGATTCTTTTTGACATATGTTTATATTTTTTAAAACTGGAATAAAGGTTTAATTGTCGCACCCAACATTGGTGTGGGTATAAATGAATAAGCTGGGATTATAAAATTGAGTGAAATATTTTACCTATGAATAATGGTGGAGCTTAACCAGATTGTATACGACTATATACGACTTTAGAAACCTTACTACAAGCAATTGCTCACGAGCAAGCTGTGCCCTCAATCAGTGTCAGAATCGTGACTTTCAAACGTATCTTTATTACATGTTGTAATATGAACCAGCAGCGCGTTTCGCACATGTTTAAAACAACTTTAACAAGCGAAGTACAATACTCCAGCAGGACAAGTGGCCTACTACTTATAACTTACCGCACCATTCTCAATCAGGTTGGTTAACATGACTATGTTCTTAGATTTCTGTTGCCAAACCATTCTCCAAAAGTCGTCCCTCATACTCACAATTGGGCCTGTTTTAATATTGACATAATATATTCAATCAATGACAAAGAAGATAATTAGGCTGATATGTAACACATTATTCAATAATATAAGACGCATCTTGCGAAAGTAAGTAGTGTTCAAGTACCGAACTAATGAACGTGACGGGCTACATTTCTTTTCTTCTAGTTTGTAAGCAGTCGATCATTAAACTCATCAAAACGGACATGAAATCTGATATTTGTACCTCTCGTGATGTTGTGTGTATGTATAGGCTTGTCTGAATCTTCATTTTCTTTCAAAATTACAACAAGACCCCGTTTCGCTATTCAAATTAACCATTCCCATAAAGCACAATACGGGTTTTTATTGAAACCATTTATCAGATTGCATTACCGTTTGTTTATATGTATATTAATACTGAAGAATTAAAGCAAATTGTACAGAGCGAAGCTATATGCAGTATATTCGAATCATGCTGCTCAATAATAATAAGTGAAGAACAATTGCATTCAAAGTTTTTAGAATGTCTCATAAGAAGATCGAAAGGAAATCTAACACTAGTGTAGTCGTATTATTGTATGTGTCTTGCGTGATAGCGAAATTACAACGACAGCTTTTTCTTTCTCACAACATCTTTTTTTTACACCTTCAAAGTTGTTTAAAACATTCAGATTACCTTGAGAAGCTATGAATTTGTGAGGCTTTTCGTATCCCTGAAAATTAAAAAGGATTCAGAATGGTACTAGAAAACTTATTCTGAACACTATTAGACCACAATGTCATGTTTTATGTAAATCTGATATTGACCATTTTGCAACTGCACGTTACTGACGTACTGTCACTGGACCTAGACTCGCATAAAATATCAGATTTGTTCCATTTAACGTTAAGGAAGTCCTTCTTGCATGCTGTTTAAAAACGACATCAAATTAAAGCCTCTTTCAATTGGAACTCTTTTTATTATTCTAGCGTGTGTTGTTGTCGGTTTTGTTTGTTTAGACAATGTAAAACTAATAAACTAGACGTACATCGTTTCGAAAACACGTTTATTCTAATATAAATTTATCGAACATCCTTGAAACAGCTTGTTGTCCATATGTTTAAAATATAAGGAAGTAAGACATTGTACGTCACACTTACGTCAATAAACGAGGCGTTGATGTATTCGACCTCTTTATCGTCTTCTACAACAAGTGGTACCCGGGAGTGGTCGTCTTTAAAATAAAATAAACTCATGTCAAAGGAAACGCATTATCGAGGTTTTCAGAAATTACGGATTTCAATTATTTATTCAACAGTTATTCTTAAATCAATTATCAAATGTTAAAAAACACATTTTATAGAAATAGTATTCATAATTAATTATGAATATATACAAAGCGCTTTGAAATATCAATGGATTATTTCAGATCAAATACGGCTCAAATGCCGTTAGTTGAAGAGCAACTACATGTTTTAAATCACATGTGTGAAGGTACAGGCGCTCTCAAAATGAAATCAGAGTTAACGTGCGATAAAGATGGACACTAATATCTTACATGCATATAAACCCTTGTATCTGTTTTTTCCTCGATTCTTTGGTTTCATAGCTACGTCGTAAGGATGCTTCAATTTGTCTGCTAATCGCTGAAATGAAAATTATAAATGGTTATTATTGTGTAATGTGTTTTCGGAGAATGTTTTAAATCAAATTAAAGCTTCAAAACTTTTATTTTCATCAGTAACTACAGTAGACTTATTTCGCCGATACACTTTATAACTTGATTAAACAGAGGTTGTGGTTTTCTTATTAGCAAAGTGTTACAGAAACCATCATTAGCGGGTCGATATTTCAGTAGCGAATAATTAAATGCCTACTTTATTGATACATTTACGATGATTGACAAAAGTCATTGTTACGAGCGTCATTCGTCCCCAATGAATGGGCTAAAGGTATACGCTGGAAATTAGCCAGTTGCCTAGGAAGAATGTTGAGTGTAGTACTGGTACGAAAGGCAGCGGATGCTTTTTTTAACTGACTAACGTGATGTAACTAACATACTGTTGGAAATGTCGCTAAACGTCAATCAATCATTCAATTCACTCATGCTTGATTAGAAAGCATGTTTGACTAAATGAATGTTCCATGATGTATCTGTAAACATGAATTACGTACACTATATTCTTGATAGAACATAACACAGTCCTCTGCTTTTTTAAATTTGATGTAGTCCCAAAGTTGACAAATCTTCAAGTCACTTTTCTTTGATAAAAATGCATAGTAAACATTCTCTGTTTCTGTTTCTGGTTCGTTCGGTACACTAGGTACACTAGGTTGATGCTTAACGCTGACTTGTGCCTGCTTCTTCATTGTAGAAACTTTTTTTCCCTTTTTCACTTGAACTGAAAACAACATTTTTACGTTTTAGTTTCTTATTTTGGTAAAGTAGAATATAAATAAAGTTAAAATTACAATTATTATTAAAATGTATGACAAGAAACCAAAAAAAAAATATGAATATTTTATTCTAGGCCTAATATATGATTAAAAAGCAGAAATGGATTGTATAAATAAAAGATGCAAACAAAGTCCAAAAGGGAACATTTAATATTTTATCAAAACAGTATATTTGTTGCCACCCCACATGATCTGTAAACCCTCTGGGTAATGTACATTTTGCAATACAAACAGTGAAACTCGGTTAATTTGCCAGCGAGCTGTTTTTGGAAATACTTGTACCTATACAGAAATAGTCTATTGGAAATTTACGCTCACATTTGTTTAAAATAAGAGCGCACGAAAATCGTTCTGTTATATATGCTATATACAAACTATAACGTATTCTTTGATATTCGAATGTTTTCTTCCTTTGAATTACATTGGCAGTTGTATATTATAGATAACGTTCATAAAGTATTGGACCTTTTAAAGATTGCATGTATCATACGGTTACGTAACGAAATATAGTAGTACTAGCCTGTGGATATGGATGATCTTATCTGAGCTTTCACATACATATTTTTTATTAGAAATAAAATCTTGAAAAAAATTAAAATTAAATATTTCGTCATACAATCTAGTATGGTTTAACTAATTGTAGGACGTACACTATCGCCGAGTATATATAGCACACAATCTTCGCATGTTCATCAAAGTGACCTAAATATATTAAAGTCTTACCGGAAGCTTTTGGCTCTATATGTAATGGTGGGTTTTCAGTTACGTCTTTGTCACGGATGCCTTGGAAAGACTGATTTGAACTTGCAGAGCCAGTTTCTTTGCTTCTGAAATAAACAAATCCCGTTGTTTTAATTTATGTTTAAACCAAATATCTCCAGACGTATAACACACCTTTAATGCGGAATACAAAACGGCCATTTATTAGAATACAACGTTGAGCCACTTTACAAGAAAGAACAACCTTCGGAGGTTTTAAAATTGACGGAAAAGACAACAAAATGTCATACTTTAACAATAGGCCGTTGACCTAAACAATGATCATCGAGTAGCGATTACGTCACTTGACTGTGACCGTGACATATATCGCAGAGGTGCTGGCTTCTATTGAGCTTTGCTTTAAGAATCAAATTAGGTATTACAATCGAGATCATGACACATTGTCGAAAATAACCTTAACGAGTAGCCGTAAGGTGATCTAGTTAAATTGATGTTTAGTGTTTGTTTGATGTAACACCAGATATTGTTTCACTTAATGAGTGAGCATCAACATTTTTATGACAATGACAATGAGTTGATTTGTTTAAGATCCGATGGCCCTTAATAGTACATAATAAACAATTACGGAAAAAGCAGTTGGTGTAGGTATACGAGTAATACTTGCAATTGTGTCCGTTCGAAGAAAAAAAGTATAATCTAGTTAAAAGGATGTCCGTTTTGTAAAAGTAAGCATTCTCGGAAAAGGAGAATAAACCTTTCAGCAATTTCCGCCTTTTCCACCACACTTATCCTTCAGGTCAAATATATACATATGCACATACACACACATATACAAACATGTATGTGAGTATGTAAAAACATATGTACATATACATATATAAACATGTATACACCTACCCGCAAACAATTGAACAGTTTTCAAAAAATGTTGATCTTTATATATTTATTCTAAATGTTAATACATTACAAAATGAAGATATATTTGCTCGAGTCGGATTCATGCAATTGTTATGCAAAAGTAAGTATTCTGGGGAAAGTCGAAAGCCTTTCAGCAAATACACCTTTCACCACAGCACTCACCCTCCCTCAGATTATACACCTACATGTGTACAGAGTTTATCAACCTGGTCTCTGTATATCTCAAAACAAATCAGAGACACTCAGCAAAAAAACATCATCAAGCGTCGGCAACCAGTGCCGCCAGTGCGGATACAAATCAGTCAGCGCATTTGATAATTCAGATCTGGCTCCGCACTGTTTGTCAACTATTTCTGAAGGTATTACATACTTCTTTGAAACTGTATTATAATTTATATTTTAATTAATACTAATGTTTTGTCTGCATGAATGGATCTTACATCTAAGTCAAACTGATATATCATGGTTTAACTAACTGGTCACATAAACAAACTACATATAAAGAGAAAACGGTGATACAACTTGATAGAACTGAATGTTTTAATTTGAGTCACTGCATGCAAGTTGGCGTTTGAGAACAGTCCAGATCTAGATCAGCATCTGATCAAGATCGAAACTGTTCACCTTGTATATAAACAAGCTTGCGTATATTCTGATATGTCTCACGCACTTGCTCATTTTAGCCCTACTGGTATCGATAAAGTCGAATAGGACAGTCTTTCGTGTGTTAACTTAAAGTTGTTATCTCATTGGTGGAAACGATCATATTACACCAGCAAGTCGTTCAAAGTGTTATTTAGCCCAAAACGCATTAGGTAAACTCACACTTACTGTATTTATAACGTACATCTAAATACACCCCTGGTGTATAAGTGCTTATGATTCGTATATTGGTCTGGATAAATGACGATGGAAAGTGTCATTAACATGTATGTACCAGAACTATTTTAAAAACCATTAATTATTTTTTAATATACTATCATGTTTGTGTATGTATTATTTTTGCTATGTCAATATCATTGTAGTAAATGTGAAGGTTTTGTGAATTAAAAAATGTTTAGAAAACACTGACAAATACACGAAAATTAATTTTGCTAAGATATTGTGATACTTGAACGAGATTGCAAAGAAAACCGGTTAGTTATCTAACAGAACACTCACCTTCGTTTACGTAGGAAAACAACAATTGCAACTACTATAGCTACCACAATGACTCCAGCAATTGCTCCAGCAATAGGTCCAACTGGCACGTTCGATGGACTCTCGGGGGGAGGAGCAATGACGGCTACAATTATATTCGAAAGTTGACAGTTGCATGCATAGAAAACAATTTCATCGGTCACGAAAAACATTTTTTACATTATTTACATCAACAAATGTATGAATTAATAGTGTTTGATCTTGTAGTGTTCGTTTTGCTTTACATGTAAACTATAAAACTATAAAAGCTATTTTGTTTTCAAACACTAATTTTGCAGTCATATCTAAATTGAAATTATTTTGACATTTCATCAATATATATTATCTTACATTATCAAGCTGATTCTATGTTTCATATGATATAACACGTAACCAGAAATGTAGCCCATGAATTAAAAGCATAATGGTATAGAACTACTGACAGCTAACCAAATGATGTTTGGTAATTCGATAATTTTCTCGTAGATTCTTAACAATGTGTATGAATTATTTACTTGATGTTTTCTTGCAACGGAATTAAAATAGAATAAAGTTTAGATAAGAAATTTCGAATTCAATATTAGTACTTGTTTTTGCATTTAAAAAGACCATATTATTATCGTTCTAAAGCTTTAATTAATACTAATTATACTTAATCGAGAGGGCTATGATTTCCCTGGATCGCTCACCTTAGTAATGATATGATTTGTCACGCCATTACAATAATTTACCAATTAACCCGGTTTGGAGTAATCTTAATTTATTTATTTTAAATCAATTTCGAATTAAGCTTTCAGTTCAGTTTTTATTAAGCACGCTCGATGTCTTCTTTCTGGATAATTGACCACTAATCGCGCCGTTTGTGTGAATAAATTCCAAATGCCATGACTTTATTCAAAACTGGGATCTTTGGCCATGTAAGGCAAATATGCCTCCTGGCGGCCATTGTTTTTACCTATCAACATGGCTTGAATGAATCTAAAAGATGGCCACACAAGGAATATTTATTCAACATTATTTGAAAATCGGCCTACTGGTTAAAGAGGAGAAAATGATTTAAGTTGTTTCTTTCGGTTGCCATGAAAACAAGAATTCTGCAATGATAACCGAAATGAAGGTATTGTGGTGATGGCATTTTAACGGATTCTTTCTGTTAAGTTTCATCCCAATTGAAGAGAAGATGGTGAGGGACGACACACGACGGTCGACGAAAAAAAAGCCGATCACAATAACTCATCTTGAGCACTGCTTGCTCAGGTGAACGAACAAGTAATATACATGTAAGCAACTATGATATTAGTTATATTATGATATTATATAATACAAATTTAAAAAAGTTATGATAATAGTATTAACACAGAGACGTCGTTTAATGTATTTCATCATACAGTCAACATGCTTTCATTATTCCAATAAACACGTATGTACACAAGAATGTGAGCTTTTCGGTCTTTATATTTGATCGAACACAGTCAAATAATTGTATTCAAAGTATTATCGAGTTTTTCTATTAGATGCTTGCATGAAAATTTAAATTAACTTCAATTATATATAAATTCATAAATGAAGTGCTAATACATAGCGTCGTCGATATGTGAAGGTTTTTTTAAAAAATCCGTCACTTATTATATATCGTTTGTACTTAATCTACTTATTATACATACAGACACGCGGCAAATGTGTATTCATATATGGTCTTATATGTGCTCAGCTCTCTCTGAACAACCTATCGACTGCATTAAACATAATCCTGATATAGAATTACTCCTTTTATCTATCATAATAAGTGTACACAAGAAAGACTAATTCAACTATTACACGACTTTTTAGGAAAACAGAAAGTGTATTTTGTCAATCCTTAACAGTGTTTGTAGCTTAGTATTAAGATTGCTTAAAAAGTATGTATATATTACATATTCTAACATACTTAAGTAATATTTTATCTACATTATGCACTGCCTTGCGGCTAAATGTTTTACCTACCTTGAATGCAATCCGGTAAATGGTATCCCTGTTTACACTGTTCACACTCTCCTGAATCAGGCTTGCATGTTGTCTCATTATGACAGTGTCCACATGTATCGACGCAGTTCTCTCCGAATTTGCCAGATTCACAACCTGTAAAATGTCACATTTAGTGTTTTATGTAAAAAATAAAGTCTTCATTATTTCTTAAAAAGCAAAGGGTTATATTTAGATAAGAGAAGTTTGATGTTTTGATTTCGACCAATTCCATAGGAAATGCGTTTACGAATGTAAGTAACAAAACTATCAGTATCACAAATATCATCGTTTTACTGTTAACTATAGCATAATACAGGCATAACGACCATCGCGAAAAATATATGTAACAACTCTTAATTATACAGGAATATCAAATCATATGCAGTTATTCAGACAAAGACATCCATGGGATAGTTCGCGTAATATTTCTAGCCGGTAGATTCGTTGTATTAAAAGAAACATATCGATGTCTTTGACAATAACTTCGTTATTCAGAGGATTAACAGACACAAAGGTATACAGACTCATGCAATACAACATGTTGACATTGTTGCTATATAGATTGAGACAAGTAAGTCTAAACTGCCACGATAGAAGAAAAGAGACCCAGAATTGGTGAAGGAGAATGGATGTATTCTCTTGCTCATGGCAGAGGTCAAACTCAGGGCAATTGGGTTCAGGGGCTCCCATCGAAACGTTATCATATTTGAGTATGAGGAATATGTGTTCTTATTTTGGAATCCGATCAACGACACACAAACATTAGATTAATATTACTCATTTACAAAATCCATCTTATAAATAAGATAATGCATTCTCTTTTCAATAACCATAATACAATGTAAATACTTTTCATATTTTTATATGTAATACAATTCTATGTAATACAGTTGAGAATATCTTGAAATTTCTCAAATTCTGCGTTCACACTACAATCAAATCAGATCTGATCCGTTCCGCTCACGTTCCAATCTGTTCTTAAAACGTTCCTTCTCTAAAATCATTCCGACTGCTTTGTGCCGTTACGTTCATTTTGATATTTTTTTACGCTCACTCTGAACGCTTTTGTTCAAACAAAGTCCGTTCAACAATTCGATTGGCTGAAAATAATTTCGTTCAGTCAATATATTTTGCTTAACACTTAAAATATAAACAAACGATTTAGCGTGAACGCCTCATTGCCATTTGCTCTCTTTTTCATTATAGCAAAAGTAATGCCTGATTTTCGATATTTTTTCATTATCTTGTTGAGAAAAAATAGACCGTTTACGAATAGCCACATTAAACAAATCAATTAAGGATGCCTAATCAAGGAAAGTCGAAGTCACTGAAATATCCCATAACATCCCTTCATGTTCCCTTTGAAAATGTCATAATCACTCTATTCTCACATTGATTTTGATCATTTTTCATTTGTCAATATTAAAGATAATTAATATAATATCCTTATTGCAAGTTCACACACTACTCATTGCTCGACAAAGTGAATATGTATCTATATATGAGCCGAGTCCCGGTAGCTCAGTCGGTAGCGACGAGGGCTGTCAATCCACGTGAGTTCGAATTCCAGGTCGACCAACATTCTTTCCAACGTTTGACAAAAGTCACTGTGACATGCGTCATTCGTCTTTCACCAATTGGCTGTTTTACAGTCTATGTGGAAAAGCAGCGAGTTGCTTGGAAAGTATGTTGTGTGGTGTACTGGTGTGGGAAAACCTGGAAACGCATGAGTAGGTGAACTGGTCGCCGTGATATGAATTGTTGAAAACGGCGTTAAACCCTAATCAATCAATCAATTATCGGCAATCATTAATAATCGTGTTAAAATATAGACGTTATACAATAAGACACGTCGCATATACGATAAACCAATTAATAATGCGTAATAAAGGAAATGCAAAGTGACAAATTACCCCTTTATCAATAAATGATGACACATCTTAAATGTCCCCTTGATTAACACTCCGATAATGTTGATTTTTTAAACAAACTGTAGAAATAGGAGAATGTTTTTAAATTAACATTCAACTCTTTCTTTTCATTGATTTCGATATTGTTGTATATTTCCTTTTTCTATCTTAAAGATTTTCAAATTATTTAAATAATGCATGTTCAACACACGAACCTTTGATTGACAATACGACCATATTTAGAACTGATCAATGGATCAAAATAACCATTCTACACAATTGGAAATTATATAATCATTTACAGTATGTATTTGATTATCTATTTCAGGGTATATTATTTATTTGGCCTTTCTATAGCATCTACGGATTAATTATTTCCTGATGATGAAATCTACATATATCAAACTTAAAATAATAAACCAAAATAATTTCGTATAATACAAATCTGTAAAGTGATGCAGCCGCTCAATATAATCGAAGCGCTCATATGATTGGATTTGTTTCAATCATTATGAATGTTTCAATAAGAGCGCAAAATCCCAATCCGCTCCTTAAACGTTCCAACTTCGTTCAAATCGCGTTCACGATCCCATCACGGTCCAATCAGATTGTCAATGTCATGATGTTCCTAGCTGTAACTACTACTACTACTTAGAGGAAGTAAAATGATAATCACTGTCGTGCCTTTTTAGTTCAGTGCTCAGGTGAGTTATTGTGATCGCGTTTTGCCCGGCGTCCGTCGTGCATCGTGCGTCGTGCGTCAACATCTTCTACTCAGTAACCAGTGGGTCAATTTGAATCAAATTTCACAGAAAGCATCCTCTCAATGAGCTCATCAGAAGGCATTCAATATTTTGGGATCAATGCAGAGTTCTGGTTTCCGTGGCAACTGAACGGGGAAAAAAACTCCCAAACTGGTTGGCCGATTTTCAAATAATTCTGCAGAAATGTTCCTTGGCTGACCCTCCATCAGATTCATCAGATTCCTTCAAGTCTATAGTCATGTTGATTCGTGGGAAAACATGACCGCCGGAGGAGGGGGATATTTTGCCGTTTATGGCTATAGTGAAAATTGATAAAAATCTTCTCCTCCAGAAGTGTCAGGCCGATTACAAATAATTTTGTAGAAATGTTCCAAGGATGACAAGCCATGTTGATTGGTCGAAAACTATGGCCGTTAGGGGGCGGGGCTATTTCGCCTTATATGGCCAAAGTGAAAACTTAAAAAATCTTCTACGATGAAAGTATACGGCCGATTTTCAAATTATTTTTGTGGAAATGTTGCTTAGGTGACTCTCTATCTGATTCCACGAAGCCATGTTGATGGTCTTAACATATGGCTGCCAGAAGCGGGGCTGTTAGCCTTATATTGGCTTTAATTAGGACTTTAAAAATCTTCTCCACCCAAGCAATTTGGCCGATTTTCAAATGATTTTGCAGAAATGTTCCTTGGGTCACACTATAAGAGATTCATTCAAGCCATGGTGGTTAGTCAAAAAACGTAGCCACCAGGGTGCGGGACTGATTGGAGATTTAATGTTTGCCTAATGGCAGTGGAGCGATACTGGCCCTCTTGGGCCGCTTGTATTTGTTTACCTGACCACAAAATGAGTTACTGTGGTTGACTGTGTGGTTGGCATGACAAATCACATATTTGCATTAGTCTGGTGAGCGATCCAGGGCCATCATGGCCCTCCTGTTGGTACAAAACCATTGGTCAACAATTTTTTTTTTTTTTTTTTTAATCGAAACATGGATATATACATGTGTACGCTCTTAAGTGTAAACGATAACATCAATTGAGTAGAACCATTCAGCTCACACACATGGAAGGGAGCATCATAGGGTTAACTTCTTTTGTGTTCGTGTAGTGTGTTCTTTGAGACCATTGTATACATAATAAGTAGGTTCCCAATAGGCAAAAACGTGATGTACTAGAACTCTTATCTGAAAAAACCATGTCAGAAAGCTTTACCGTTGAACTAAGGCCTCGCATCAAAGCAGACGGTGAGCTATACACAGTCCCTCTTAATCATATCCACAATGGATTTACGATTCCATTTCCCTACCATTTACAATACAAGCAGCTTCAAAGGATCTTGATACAATAGCACCATATAGCCATCGTTAAAAGGCAAATAAATTTCTCGGCTTTGCCATTTGTTACAGATAGGTTCGGTCGTTGAGATGTCGCTCTATAATGCTACTATGTCTTTTTTCAACAAAGCAGATAGCGAAACGGGATGATATCATCGGAAATGAACGTTCTTTTGTATAAGAAATTCCGCAGCTATGTTATTTTAGTTGTTTTTCTTACGACCTGACTGCTGAATTATATAACTGTCGGGTTAAGCTTCGTTTTTGAAACAGAAACATGTGTAATGACTTTGCCAGACGTTTGAAAATATGACCTTAATATTTCATGAAAGTGATTTGTCTCTTACATGTATTACGTTTTTAGACTGAAACGTTTAGCTCCAAGTCTAGATAATAACGTTAATATATAAAGTTATACATGATGTCAGAGAATTACCAAGAATATTAACATTTGAGATATATAGTATCCCTAAGCACAAGGTATTTCTATAAGAGGGTTAGTTGTAGCAAATGCATTTAGTCCTCGGCTAAGTTTAATATACAGTCAAATAGTCCATACTTTTACTTGAATTCCGTGTTTTCATTTCAACGACTTCCCTGGATATTAAGAGTTTATAGGCTTTGTGCATGGATGTATGATGTTGCGAACGTGTTTGCATTGGGGATTGTAGTATGGTGTAATAAGCTATAAAGTGCTGACGTATGTGTGCCTTCTGAACATTATGTTATTATTGAGGGCGGATGCTTGAATCGAAGAAATGTTTTGGTACATGCAGTTCCATCCCAAAAGAGCTGTTTACACTAACGGTTAACTATTTTGCAAAAATAAATTTTATCAAAACAATCTTAGTTTTGTCATCTAATTAGCTTTCAACATGCCACTTTCCTCTGCCCCAGAGAAGAAGAAATGATGTATCATTGAGTATGTTTGTTATAAAAAAAATACCTTAATATTGCTAAAGAAAGTAAGATGACTGAACGGATATTTGAAGCCAAACGGTCTTCAGACTCGAAAATCAAATAGAAAGAAGGGGTTTATATAAATATATCAATAACATCAAGCTTTAAATTGTTTGGTTTGTTCTATTAGAAACACATGAAACTTGTCATATCAATAAAAATAACTTAAATAGGTATACACTTAACATTTAGAAGCGCAACACTTGATCGTTAATGAAATATATTTTAGCATTCTATGGCAATTAAACGTTTCATTACATTGCTTAATTGCAATTCTTGATGTCTCCATTGGTCGTCGGGCATATTCTACTTTTTAGTTACATTGCGAAAGAAATAACGAATACATCTATATGAACAAAAGAAAAGGGACGATGTGTCTTTACCAAAAATGTCTAAGCATCAGGTTGCAAGTGCACAACGTTTAGTTAAACGTTAGTTGGATGTTCTGTAAAGAATATGGTTAACTGTAAGAGTATTGTCATCCGTAGACTCGAGTAGAAATCATGTGCAACATATGAATTGTCAGACTAAATGTGGAAACAATAAATTCCAAACACATTCCAAATAACAAGATAAATTTAGTTCCAATTGTTCGAATTGATTTGAGAGTATGCTACATTTGTATCATAATTACCAACAAGACATGCGTTTCCTTTATATCCTGCAGCACATGAAGCACAACTACCATCTATTGTGTTACATGTCTCATTATTAGAACAGTTCCCACACTTTGCTGCACAGCCGAGTCCGAAAGAACCATGCTCACACGATTCCATTTCCCTACCATTTACAATACAAGCAGCTTCAAAGGATCTTGATACAATAGCACCATATAGCCATCGTTAAAAGGCAAATAAATTTCTCGGCTTTGCCATTTGTTACAGATAGGTTCGGTCGTTGAGATGTCGCTCTATAATGCTACTATGTCTTTGTTCAACAAAGCAGATAGCGAAACGGGATGATATCATCGGAAATGAACGTTCTTTTGTATAAGAAATTCCGCAGCTATGTTATTTTAGTTGTTTTTCTTACGACCTGACTGCTGAATTATATAACTGTCGGGTTAAGCTTCGTTTTTGAAACAGAAACATGTGTAATGACTTTGCCAGACGTTTGAAAATATGACCTTAATATTTCATGAAAGTGATTTGTCTCTTACATGTATTACGTTTTTAGACTGAAACGTTTAGCTCCAAGTCTAGATAATAACGTTAATATATAAAGTTATACATGATGTCAGAGAATTACCAAGAATATTAACATTTGAGATATATAGTATCCCTAAGCACAAGGTATTTCTATAAGAGGGTTAGTTGTAGCAAATGCATTTAGTCCTCGGCTAAGTTTAATATACAGTCAAATAGTCCATACTTTTACTTGAATTCCGTGTTTTCATTTCAACGACTTCCCTGGATATTAAGAGTTTATAGGCTTTGTGCATGGATGTATGATGTTGCGAACGTGTTTGCATTGGGGATTGTAGTATGGTGTAATAAGCTATAAAGTGCTGACGTATGTGTGCCTTCTGAACATTATGTTATTATTGAGGGCGGATGCTTGAATCGAAGAAATGTTTTGGTACATGCAGTTCCATCCCAAAAGAGCTGTTTACACTAACGGTTAACTATTTTGCAAAAATAAATTTTATCAAAACAATCTTAGTTTTGTCATCTAATTAGCTTTCAACATGCCACTTTCCTCTGCCCCAGAGAAGAAGAAATGATGTATCATTGAGTATGTTTGTTATAAAAAAAATACCTTAATATTGCTAAAGAAAGTAAGATGACTGAACGGATATTTGAAGCCAAACGGTCTTCAGACTCGAAAATCAAATAGAAAGAAGGGGTTTATATAAATATATCAATAACATCAAGCTTTAAATTGTTTGGTTTGTTCTATTAGAAACACATGAAACTTGTCATATCAATAAAAATAACTTAAATAGGTATACACTTAACATTTAGAAGCGCAACACTTGATCGTTAATGAAATATATTTTAGCATTCTATGGCAATTAAACGTTTCATTACATTGCTTAATTGCAATTCTTGATGTCTCCATTGGTCGTCGGGCATATTCTACTTTTTAGTTACATTGCGAAAGAAATAACGAATACATCTATATGAACAAAAGAAAAGGGACGATGTGTCTTTACCAAAAATGTCTAAGCATCAGGTTGCAAGTGCACAACGTTTAGTTAAACGTTAGTTGGATGTTCTGTAAAGAATATGGTTAACTGTAAGAGTATTGTCATCCGTAGACTCGAGTAGAAATCATGTGCAACATATGAATTGTCAGACTAAATGTTCAAACAATAAATTCCAAACACATTCCAAATAACAAGATAAATTTAGTTCCAATTGTTCGAATTGATTTGAGAGTATGCTACATTTGTATCATAATTACCAACAAGACATGCGTTTCCTTTATATCCTGCAGCACATGAAGCACAACTACCATCTATTGTGTTACATGTCTCATTATTAGAACAGTTCCCACACTTTGCTGCACAGCCGAGTCCGAAAGAACCATGCTCACACTCTGAAATAATAACGTATATTCAATACTAGTTGTTACAAATGAATGAAGAGTAAAAATATTGTATTTCAAATTACACAGAGACAGAATTTATAAAAAAATATACTAAATAATGTATTAAAAACTGTAATAATTGTTATCACGTGGTATCCATAGGGCCGTAGAAATTATAAGCCTCCTCATTCATACTACACCTATTTGGATTTTTCTTTTCTATCTCTAATGGTGCAAACCCTAACCAAACTGCCAATATGCAAAAGTTGGTAGTTTGTTTTGATTTGGTTTACGCCTATTTCAACAATATTTCAGTCAAATCACGGCGATGCCGGATGCAAATGATAAGATTGGAAATGTATGTATCAAGTACTGTGTCCAGCGCGGCTCATAAACACAGTGATGTCGTTTCGTACATAACAAGTTATCGTGAAATGGGTACGGTTTCGGTAGAACAAACGTGTTAGGTTGTCTGGAGTCAGAAAGCCTACCATGTAGATATAATACTACATTTATAAGCCGCTTGTACCAGATGTACCTGCGTTGGAAGGACACCTACAAAAAAATATGTTTATTCTTTAAACACTGCAAAATATTAAGTTTGATTTTCCACCTTTCAAATATTACTCACAGAAACGACATTATATTATGGAACGGTCAAGAAGATGTAACCTGTTAAACGAACATATCTGGTTTTTAATAAGTTTGTTACAAGTAATTACAGAACATACCATTCAGATGTTTCATGAATTTTAGATTAAGGTAATATATTTTTTAACATCGTAGAAAGTGCAGTAAATACATTGTACAAATATATCACGACATTGCAATTTATCCGTTTATAATATATTTGGATCAATCGAAACGAATATATATCATACTTTCTTTACACGTGATCCCCTTATATCCAGCAGAACATCCGTTTTGACAGATACCATTACTTTTGTTACATACACCACTGTTGAAACATTGGCCGCAGTCTTCATTACAAGTAGCACCATATCGTTCGTCAATACAATCTTCAAACGAGAAAACAGAAAATATCAGTTAAACAAGAGGGCCGTGATGGCCTTGGATTTACAAAGTTATTTTTTGTGATCTGTCTTCTCAAACACACAGTCAAACACAATTATTAATTATGTTTTCAGGTAAGCTAATACAAGAGGCCCAAGAGAACAAGTATAGCTCTACTTCAACGATGCGAAATAACCCTACCATAAGTTATCTGTCGTTTGTCAAATTAATTTTAAACTTGTGGAAGGTCACTAAAATAAATGTTTATGTACATGTATCAGGAAGGTTTCAAAATAAGACATCAGTTTTCTTAGGAGATACTTTTCTAAATCTTACATAAAGAGTTAAACAGCTCAAGCTCTTGTTGGCCAAGTCTTTAGACTAACCAACACGGTTTGAAAGAATCAGGTCACCAAAGAAACATTTTCACAACATTATTTGGAATGTACTTTCGCATAAGAAGATGTGTTCAATGTTTCATTATAGCCATACGATGCTAAACGGCCCCGCCCCTGTCAACCAGTTTTGGAGGAGAATTATATTTAAAGAACAAATATGTTATGTAAAAAGATTTATAAATACAGGACAATATTTCAGCTTCGTTTTCACCTGTTGATAGACTGCATTCCCTTTACCACGTTAGTATAGTGTTACTTGACCATATAGCCTTTAAGTCAACGAATGGATGTCGAACAGCGCAGGGCACGATGTGTTTTATCAATAGTGAGAAGGAATAATAGTAGAACAAGAATTCCAACGCATTATTCCACTAACTATAGCCCTCAGTACTACCATGTCAACAATAAACTACATTAAGAATCCATTTACTAGTATAGGCTAAGGATAGGACTTAAATCATTACGAGTCTCATGATACTGGTATTGATACTGTAATGAGACAAAGGGACTAATTGAACCCAAGTATTCAGGTCCTGTATTTGCTATAAGTGTTTATGTAACTGTATACTATCTGATAACACATCTTTTATTAAAACAATTAATTTTGTTCAATAAATCAATCATGCACATCACTGGACAGGCAAACTGAAACAAAACAAGAACATACCTTTGCACATAGGAGAAAGATAACCGGTGGTTACACACCCTGTGCATGAACCATTTACATTGTTACATGTGTCGTTGTGCTTACAGTTACCGCATGTCTGAGCACAATCAAGACCGTACTTCCCCCAACTACAAACTGTAAAAAAAAAAAAACCAGTGAAATGGTACACTGATCAAAACGCTTTACACAATGTATTTTTGAAGTACATGTACTTTATTAAAGACGAACTAGAATTGTTTTTGCAAAAAAAAGAAGTCTCCCCCTCAAATATCTGTCAAAATCTCGCAAAACATTCCAACCTAAAACGCAGACAATGGGTTCTGCACATCGCCTTGATGAGGTGAACATGTGAACCAAGTTTCATGAAAATCCTTCAAGCCGTCTTGGAGATACGGAGCGGACACGATTTGGGACAGACAGACGGACAGACAGACAGTCGAGACATGGGTTCTGCAGATCGCCTTGATGACGTGAACATGTGACCCAAGTTTCATAAAAATCCTTCAAGCCGTCTTGGAGATATGGAGCGGACACGATTTGGGACAGACAGACGGACAGACAGACAGACAGACGAGACATGGGTTCTGCACATCGCCTTGATGACGTGAACATTTGACCCAAGTTTAATGAAAATCCTTCAAGCCGTCTTGGAGATATGGAGCGGACACGATTTGGGACAGACAGACCGACAGACAGACAGATAGACAGACAGACAGTCGAGACATGGGTTCTGCACATCACCTTGATGAGGTGAACATGGGACCCAAGTTTCATGAAAATCCTTCAAGCCGTCTTGGAGATATGGAGCGGACACGATTTGGGACAGACAGACGGACAGACAGACAGACAGACAATCGATACATGGGTTCTGCACATCGCCTTGATGAGGTGAACATTTGACCCACGATTCATTAAAATCCTTCAAGCCGTCTTGAAGATATGGATCGGACACGATTTGGGACAGACAGAGGGACAGACAGACAGTCGAGACATGGGTTCTGCACATCGCATTGATGAGTTGAACATTTGACCCAAGTTTAATAAAA
This sequence comes from Serripes groenlandicus, assembly GCA_031761405.1. NCBI lineage: Eukaryota > Metazoa > Mollusca > Bivalvia > Cardiida > Cardiidae > Serripes > Serripes groenlandicus. The sequence goes on along the minus strand of JASEVX010000006.1, from coordinate 58,682,390 downwards.
ATCCTTCAAGCCGTCTTGGAGATATGGAGCGGACACCATTTGGGACTGACAGACGGACAAACGGACAGACAGACAGACAGTCGAGACATGGTTCTGCACATCGCCTTGATGAGGTGAACATTTGATCCAAGTTTCAGGAAAATCCTTCAAGCCGTCTTGGAGATATAGAGCGGACACGATTTGGGACAGACAGACGGACAGACGGACATACAGACATACAGACAGACAGTCGAGACATGGGTTCTGCACATCGCCTTGATGAGGTGAACATTTGACCCAAGTTTCATGAAAATCCTTCAAGCCGTCTTGGAGATATGGAGCGGACACGATTTGGGACAGATAGACGGACAGACAGACAGACAGACAGACAGACAGACAGACAGTCGAGACATGAGTTCTGCACATCGCCTTGATGAGGTGAACGTGTGACCCAAGTTTCATGAAAATCCTTCAAACCGTCTTGGAGATAATGAAGCGGACACGATTTGGGACAGACATACGGACAGACATACAGTCGAGACATGGGTTCTGCACATCGCCTTGATGAGGTGAACATTTGACCCAAGTTTCAAGCCGTCTTGGAGATATAGGGCGGACACGATTTGGGACAGACAGACGGACAGACAGACAGATAGACAGACAGACAGTCGAGACATGGGTTCTGCACATCACCTTGATGAGGTGAACATGGGACCCAAGTTTCATGAAAATCCTTCAAGCCGTCTTGGAGATATGGAGCGGACACGATTTGGCACAGACAGACGGACAGACAGACAGACAGACAATCGATACATGGGTTCTGCACATCGCCTTGATGAGGTGAACATTTGACCCACGATTCATTAAAATCCTTCAAGCCGTCTTGAAGATATGGATCGGACACGATTTGGGACAGACAGAGGGACAGACAGACAGTCGAGACATGGGTTCTGCACATCGCATTGATTAGTTGAACATTTGACCCAAGTTTAATAAAAATCCTTCAAGCCGTCTTGGAGATATGGAGCGGACACCATTTGGGACTGACAGACGGACAAACGGACAGACAGACAGACAGTCGAGACATGGTTCTGCACATCGCCTTGATGAGGTGAACATTTGACCCAAGTTTCAGGAAAATCCTTCAAGCCGTCTTGGAGATATAGAGCGGACACGATTTGGGACAGACAGACGGACAGACGGACAGACAGACATACAGACAGACAGTCGAGACATGGGTTCTGCACATCGCCTTGATGAGGTGAACATTTGACCCAAGTTTCATGAAAATCCTTCAAGCCGTCTTGGAGATATGGAGCGGACACGATTTGGGACAGATAGACGGACAGACAGACAGACAGACATACAGACAGACAGACAGTCGAGACATGAGTTCTGCACATCGCCTTGATGAGGTGAACGTGTGACCCAAGTTTCATGAAAATCCTTCAAGCCGTCTTGGAGATAATGAAGCGGACACGATTTGGGACAGACATACGGACAGACATACAGTCGAGACATGGGTTCTGCACATCGCCTTGATGAGGTGAACATTTGACCCAAGTTTCAAGCCGTCTTGGAGATATAGGGCGGACACGATTTGGGACAGACAGACGGACAGACGGACAGACAGACATACAGACAGACAGTCGAGACATGGGTTCTGCACATCGCCTTGATGAGGTGAACATTTGACCCAAGTTTCATGAAAATCCTTCAAGCCGTCTTGGAGATAAGGAGCGGACACAATTTGGGAGAGACAGACAGACAGACAGACAGACAGATACAAGACAGTCGAGACATGGGTTCTGCACATCGCCTTGATGAGGTGAACGTGTGACCCAAGTTTCATGAAAATCCTTCAAGCCGTCTTGGAGATAATGGAGCGGACACGATTTGGGACAGACAGACGGACAGACATACAGTCGAGACATGGGTTCTGCAAATCGCCTTGATGAGGTGAACATGTGACCCAAGTTTCATAAAAATCCTTCAAGCCGTCTTGGAGATATGGAGCGGACACGATTTGGGACAGACAGACGGACAGACAGACAGACAGACAGACAGACAGACAGACAGACAGACAGACAGACAGACAGACAGACAGACAGACAGACAGACAGACAGACAGACAGACAGACAGACAGACAGACAGACAGACAAACAGACAGACAGACAGACAGACAGACAGACAGACAGACAGACAAACAGACAGACAGACAGACAGACAGACAGACAGACAGACGAGACATGGGTTCTGCACATCGCCTTGATGAGGTGAACATTTGACCCAAGTTTAATGAAAATCCTTCAAGCTGTCTTGGAGATATGGAGCGGACACAATTTGGGAGAGACAGACAGACAGACAGACAGACAGACAGACAGTCGAGACATGGGTTCTGCACATCGCCTTGATGAGGTGAACATGTGACCCAAGTTTCATGAAAATCCTTCAAGCCGTCTTGGAGATAGGATCGGACAATATTTGGGACAGACAGACGGACAGACAGACAGACAGACAGTCGACACATGGGTTCTGCACATCGCCTTGATTAGGTGAACATTTGACCCAAGTTTCATAAAAATCCTTAAAGCCGTCTTGGAGATATGGAGCGGACACGATTTGGGACAGACAGACGGACAAACGGACAGACAGACAGACAGTCGAGACATGGTTCTGCACATCGCCTTGATGAGGTGAACATTTGACCCAAGTTTCAGGATAATCCTTCAAGCCGTCGTGGAGATATAGAGCGGACACGATTTGGGACAGACAGACGGACAGACGGACAGACAGACATACAGACAGACAGTCGAGACATGGGTACTGCACATCGTCTTGATGAGGTGAACATTTGACCCAAGTTTCATAAAATCCTTCAAGCCGTCTTGGAGATATTGAGCGGACACGATTTGGGACAGACAGACAGACAGACAGACAGACAGACAGACAGACAGACAGACAGTCGAGACATGGGTTCTGCACATCGCCTTGATGAGGTGAACATGTGACCCAAGTTTCATGAAAATCCTTCAAGCCGTCTTGGAGATAATGGAGCGGACACGATTTGGGACAGACAGACGGACAGACGGAAAGACAGACAGTCGAGACATTGATTCTGCACATCGCCTTGATAAGGTGAACATTTGACCCAAGTTTCATGAAAATCCTTCAAGCCGTCTTGGAGATATGGAGCGGACACGATTAGGGATAGACAGACTGACATACAGACAGACAGACAGACAGACAGTCGAGACATGAGTTTTGCACATCGCCTTGATGAGGTGAACATGTGACTCAAATTTCATGAAAATCCTTCAAGCCGTCTTGGAGATATGGAGCGGACACGATTTGGGACAGACAGACGGACAGACAGACAGACAGACAGACAGACAGACAGACAGACAGACAGACGAGACTTGGGTTCTGCACATCGCCTTGATGAGGTGAACATTTGACCCACGTTTCATGAAAATCCTTCAAGCCGTCTTGAAGATATGGATCGGACACGATTTGGGACAGACAGACGGACAGACAGACAGTCGAGACATGGGTTCTGCACATCGCATTGATTAGGTGAACATTTGACCAAAGTTTCATAAAAATCCTTCAAGCCGTCTTGGAGATATGGAGCGGACACGATTTGGGACAGACAGACGGACAAACGGACAGACAGACAGACAGTCGCGACATGGTTCTGCACATCGCCTTGATGAGGTGAACATTAAACCCAAGTTTCAGGAAAATCCTTCAAGCCGTCTTGGAGATATAGGGCGGACACGATTTGGGACAGACCGACGGACAGACGGACAGACGGACAGACAGACAGACAGACAGACAGTCGAGACATGGGTTCTGCACATCGTCTTGATGAGGTGAACATTTGACCCAAGTTTCATGAAAATCCTTTAAGACGTCTTGGAGATATGGAGCGGACACGATTTCGGACAGACAGACAGACAGACAGACAGACAGACCCCAAGGACAAAAACAATATATCTCCCCTGTATACAGGGGGTGACATAATCATATATAATCTAGCATGGAAACTGTAATACAATATGCCCAAACGTTGACAAAGGGTCAAGTTTAGGAAGTAAACAAATGCGGTATCTAGAGTGTTAACACGATTTCTCTTCAATTTTGCCTAGTGACTTAGTTTTTGACCGGACATGACGTAATTCAAACTTAGCCTTGATATCATCAAGACAGTCATTCGAATAACGGTTCGGCAGGCTCAATTTAAAAATGCGGCCACAAGGTTTTGAATTTGGCTAAATTTGATGGAGATGTAAGTTATAATAAACGTTTATGAAGAATGGATTCAAATGTTGCCTGTAGAGTGTTAACAAGGCAATTGTTGAGGACGAATGATACACGACGCACGGACGACGGCCGAAATCTGCCCAGCTGAGCTATATATAAAACACGCGTCAGCTAGCTTTACAAGATTATTTCATATATGACGCTTGACAACCATATCATTTATATTTAAATAATTATGGCATGTCAAAAACGTAATTTGGATTTTAATAATGTTAGTTAACTTGAAAAACAGTTCTGTATCAGAAAGCTATCAAAATAATGGTTAACCTCAGCATAATTGCTGTACATAATAGTATTTCACTAAAGATCAGCTATTTAAGATCAACGGCTTCAAACTTGGAAAAAAAGCGAAATTTGATAAAGGTCCATAAACCAAGCAATATTGAAATGATTGTGTCTAAACTTCAGGTTTAATTAAATTACACCTTAAGCCTATCAATTTCCAAAAGTATCAAGACCCCAGCTATAATACGCAATGATGCTTGAGAAAGGGGCAAAAATAATTTTCGAAAAACTTAAAAACGAAATGTATACTCTACCAATATCGGTTCTTAGGCTATAATTTGTTTCAAATAAATTGTGACGAACGAGCAGATGCAAATCAATCTCCTCTTGCTATACTTCTCAGCAGGTGATCATACTTGAACGATGTTTCATATTGTTTCTAAAAAAGTCAGTGCAAGGAAACGCAATGTAAACTCGATCATGTATTTGAGTTGTGCGCGTAAATAATGAAAGAAACGCAATCACTGTCTTTAAAAGTCATACCTTCTTGACATATGTCCCCTTTATATCCAGCGGAACATCCACCGGAACAGCTTCCAGAACTTTTGTCGCATGCGTCGTTGTTGATACATTTGCCACAGTCTTCGTTACAATCGGAACCATATCGGCCGTCCATACATTCTAGCAACAATCAAAATAGAAAGGCAATCAGTAAAATATTGTGTCTCCATCTTATAGTGTGTGTAAAATTGGATAAATTACATAATGAGTATCGACAAACCTTACAATAAATTGAATCAGGTTAAAAGCAGATCACCAAATCTCCAAAGAAAATCAAGCTTGTTAAATAAAATTGACAAAAACACATTTGTAAAAGTCACCAGATGTGGGAAGACTAACAATTATCTTCAATTCTTACTCTTGCTTCAAGAATATCTGGTTGCATTGGTCACAATATACCTTGTTAATCGTCGAAACGAATAAGTGACAGAATAAATAATTCCAGGATCGACGCCCACCACTGAACAGCTTTTATCTTGGATTATTTATTTTCTTTTACCGTGCAAAATGATGAAACCAGATAAATGAAAAAAGTATTGATGTTTGTTTTAGTTTTCATTGCGTAAGTTACTATTGTGTTATCATTAAACAGAATCAGAATGTACTTTAGCTCCATTATTCAAATCCATATGAGTTACCGTAAACTATAATCAAATGTACAATCACATATTTCTGGATTTGTTTGAAAGATAAAATAAATCAAAACAAGACCATACCTTTGCACATAGGATCAATGTATCCAGTTACACACGATGTACACTCACCATCTGCATTGTTACAAGTTGCGTTGTTATCACATCTACCGCATGTGTTTGCACAATTCAGACCATATTTCCCAAACATACAAACTGTAAAAATACAACCGATATTTAAATAAAAACATCGATTCGGGATATAAAGCATTGTTAAGATAAACACTGGATTTAAGAGTTATCATATTTGACGCCATTAAAGAGATGATATATCATACCTTCTTTGCATGTGGTCCCTTTATATCCAGCTGAACAGCCACGAGGACAATTACCGTCACTTTTGTCACAAACAGCATTGTTGATACAATTTCCACATGTTTCATTACATGCAGAACCATATTGGCCGGCAATGCAATCTAATAACAAGCAAAATAGAAAGGTGATCATTAAACTTGTAATGTGTGTTAATTTTAAATTATTTACAAAATTCAAATTGTGTGTGATTGATCCAACGTGTATTCATACAATGTAAGTATATCCGAATAACTAGCGAATAAACACCAGACTTCGCTTATCGCATTTGCTTCAAGAGTAAATGTTGTTCTATGTTCTCATAAGAAAACTATTGACAGTGTACTTTCATGTACACCGGTCATGTTTTACTTTAGAATACATAATTTGTCACTTCATTCAATGTCTTATAAGAGGAAACATTTTCAATGCTAGAAATAGCTTAAAGTATATTATTTGAAAATTGCGCAGATGTTCGAGCCGAAATGCTTGATAAAATGAGTTTAATTCCGCTAAAATTTAACCTACAAACGTTCTATAGTTGAATATTATTTATGTCGCTATAGTATATATTTAATCCTGAAGACGAATCGTTACAAACTGTTTACATATGTTTTTGGAACGACATCAAGTGAATTATGTGTTTGATTTACTGAATTTAACATATTTATTGTAGTATCCGTTCATCCGTTATGTTTGCCTTTATGAAACACGGTGATGGGAGCGTTATGGGATAAATGAACATATGATAAATTTAAAACTTTAACTTTTCATCTGAAGTTGGCATTTAATGATATTTTGATATGATCAATTAAACCTTATGTATTGAACACAAATCGTACATGTACCATGCAATATGATGAACAAGAATAATGATAAACTGGTTGATGTTTTATTAATTCAAAGTGATTGCGTATGTGAAAAATATGTATTTTGTTATCATTAAACAATATCCTCATGCACTTTGTGTATACGTCAATTCAAGTTCACATCTTTTCTCTAATAAGGGCTTGAAAACATATTATATTTCATGTAAATGATAACATTCGTAAAAGTATAATATAAATGTTTCATAAAGTCTATTTTTAGAACTAAAAAAATTGTATATTTCTGTATAGATTAGAAAGACAATCTTAATCAAAACTAGACCATACCATTGCACATTGGTAAAAGGTATCCAGTTACACACGATGTACATCCACCATCTACAGTGTTACAAGCTGCATTGTTCTTACAATTACCGCATGTTGATTCACAGTTGACACCGTATGTTCTTGAACTACAAACTGAGAAAATACAACCCATTTTATCAGAACTCAGTAAACGGGCTTTAATAAAGAAAAAATTAGATATAATTTGATTAATAACTTTTCATGAGGATAATACTTTTAAAATGAATTACACTGTATTTGAAATACATTCTGAATAACTATGTGCAGAGAAAGGCATTGCACAAATACTTGTTGGATTTGAGTTTACGCTTAAATATCGTAATTGATACAAATAAAGAGATTAGATATCATACCTACTATACATATGGTCCCTCGATATCCAGCAGAACAGACATTAGGACAGTTACCATTATTGGACTTGAGATTTATCATAGTTGACGCTATTAAAGAGATAATATATCATACCTTCTTTACATGTAGTTCCTTTGTATCCAGCTGAACATCCATTATGACAATTACCGTTACTTTGTTCACATACATCAGTGTTGATACAGTGGCCACATTCTTCACAAGTAGAACCATAAAAGCGGTCACTACAATCTAACAACGAGACAACAAAACATATCAATAATATAACATGCTGTAGGCTATATGGACAAAACAATCCAGTGAATTATAAATGGTATGTGTTGTGTCACCAAACTCCTTTTATAATATATGACAGTTTCAGAAATGTTTGTCCGTTTCAATAATATATACGGTGTGAACAGTCGAACTTTTTATGTTTGGACATTTTGGTTTAATACACAATTCGAGTAACATTAACGCACACATTGACATTTTGGTAAATGTCAATGTGTGCGTTAATGTTACTTGAATTGTGTATTAAACCAAACTATTTTTTTCAGATATATCAGTTTCAGAAATGTGTGGTGGTGTGATGATTACACAATACTCCTTTGAATATAATATCATTCGAATAGATTTACGTGCAATGTTTATTTCTGTATCAATATTTGACAAATATATATGAACGGCAAATAAAACCCAACAATAGCAACAATGTATTGAAGCAGAATCTGAACTTGATCTAACAGTTTGTTATTGACTAAAAGAAACAATTTACCTTGGCACAGAGGAGACTCATATCCAGTCAAACACTCCGAACATGCACCGGTCACACCGTCACAGATCTCGTTGTTCTTGCATTTACCACATGGATTTACACACTCTGGTCCATAGTAATTATCATCACAAACTGTAACATAGTTATGTAGTTATACAAATTCAAGCGATAAGTAGTATTTTATTAATGTATGTCTCCGACAGATGTTTAGGGTCATTATTTCTTTTTCTTTTCTAAATCTTATTTTTTTTCTGAAGAGCTTCAAAGTCTACGATTTTTCTTCAATTTTGCCTAGTGACTTAGTTTTTGACCGGACATGACGTAATTCAAACTTAGCCTTGATATCATCAAGACAGTCATTCGAATAACGGTTCGGCAGGCTCAATTTAAAAATGCGGCCACAAGGTTTTGAATTTGGCTAAATTTGATGGAGATGTAAGTTATAATAAACGTTTATGAAGAATGGATTCAAATGTTGCCTGTAGAGTGTTAACAAGGCAATTGTTTAGGACGAATGATACACGACGCACGGACGACGGCCGAAATCTGCCCAGCTGAGCTATATATAAAACACGCGTCAGCTAGCTTTACAAGATTATTTCATATATGACGCTTGACAACCATATCATTTATATTTAAATAATTATGGCATGTCAAAAACGTAATTTGGATTTTGATAATGTTAGTTAACTATCAGAAAGCTATCAAAATAATGGTTAACCTCAGCATAATTGCTGTACATAATAGTATTTCACTAAAGATCAGCTATTTAAGATCAACGGCTTCAAACTTGGAACAAAGCGAAATTTGATAAAGGTCCATAAACCAAGCAATATTGAAATGATTGTGTCTAAACTTCAGGTTTAATTAAATTACACCTTAAGCCTATCAATTTCCAAAAGTATCAAGACCCCAGCTATAATACGCAATGATGCTTGAGAAAGGGGAAAAAATAATTTTCGAAAAACTTAAAAACGAAATGTATACTCTACCAATATCGGTTCTTAGGTTATAATTTGTTTCAAATAAATTGTGACGAACGAGCAGATGCAAATCAATCTCCTCTTGCTATACTTCTCAGCAGGTGATCATACTTGAACGATGTTTCATATTGTTTCTAAAAAAGTCAGTGCAAGGAAACGCAATGTAAACTCGATCATGTATTTGAGTTGTGCGCGTAAATAATGAAAGAAACGCAATCACTGTCTTTAAAAGTCATACCTTCTTGACATATGTCCCCTTTATATCCAGCAGAACATCCACCGGAACAGCTTCCAGAACTTTTGTCGCATGCGTCGTTGTTGATACATTTGCCACAGTCTTCGTTACAATCGGAACCATATCGGCCGTCCATACATTCTAGCAACAATCAAAATAGAAAGGCAATCAGTAAAAGATTGTGTCTCCATCTTATAGTGTATGTAAAATTGGATAAATTACATAATGAGTATCGACAAACCTTATAATAAATTGAATCAGGTTAAAAGCAGATCACCAAATCTCCAAAGAAAATCAAGCTTGTTAAATAAAATTGACAAAAACACATTTGTAAAAGTCACCAGATGTGGGAAGACTAACAATTATCTTCAATTCTCACTCTTGCTTCAAGAATATCTGGTTGCATTGGTCACAATATACCTTGTCAATCGTCGAAACGAATAAGTGACAGAATAAATAATTCCAGGATCGACGCCCACCACTGAACAGCTTTTATCTTGGATTATTTATTTTCTTTTACCGTGCAAAATGATGAAACCAGATAAATGAAAAAAGTATTGATGTTTGTTTTAGTTTTCATTGCGTAAGTTACTATTGTGTTATCATTAAACAGAATCAGAATGTACTTTAGCTCCATTATTCAAGTCCATATGAGTTACCGTAAACTATAATCAAATGTACAATCACATATTTCTGGATTTGTTTGAAAGATAAAATAAATCAAAACAAGACCATACCTTTGCACATAGGATCAATGTATCCAGTTACACACGATGTACACTCACCATCTGCATTGTTACAAGTTGCGTTGTTATCACATCTACCGCATGTGTTTGCACAATTCAGACCATATTTCCCAAACATACAAACTGTAAAAATACAACCGATATTTAAATAAAAACATCGATTCGGGATATAAAGCATTGTTAAGATAAACACTGGATTTAAGAGTTATAATATTTGACGCCATTAAAGAGATGATATATCATACCTTCTTTGCATGTGGTCCCTTTATATCCAGCTGAACAGCCACGAGGACAATTACCGTCACTTTTGTCACAAACAGCATTGTTGATACAATTTCCACATGTTTCATTACATGCAGAACCATATTGGCCGGCAATGCAATCTAATAACAAGCAAAATAGAAAGGTGATCATTAAATAGTATGTCTCTATCTTGTAATGTGTGTTAATTTTAAATTATTTACAAAATTCAAATTGTGTGTGATTGATCCAACGTGTATTCATACAATGTAAGTATATCCGAATAACTAGCGAATAAACACCAGACTTCGCTTATCGCATTTGCTTCAAGAGTAAATGTTGTTCTATGTTCTCATAAGAAAACTATTGACAGTGTACTTTCATGTACACCGGTCATGTTTTACTTTAGAATACATAATTTGTCAGTTCATTCAATGTCTTTTAAGAGGAAACATTTTCAATGCTAGAAATAGCTTAAAGTATATTATTTGAAAATTGCGCAGATGTTCGAGCCGAAATGCTTGATAAAATGAGTTTAATTCCGCTAAAATTTAACCTACAAACGTTCTATAGTTGAATATTATTTATGTCGCTATAGTATATATTTAATCCTGAAGACGAATCGTTACAAACTGTTTACATATGTTTTTGGAACGACATCAAGTGAATTATGTGTTTGATTTACTGAATTTAACATATTTATTGTAGTATCCGTTCATCCGTTATGTTTGCCTTTATGAAACACGGTGATGGGAGCGTTATGGGATAAATGAACATATGATAAATTTAAAACTTTAACTTTTCATCTGAAGTTGGCATTTAATGATATTTTGATATGATCAATTAAACCTTATGTATTGAACACAAATCGTACATGTACCATGCAATATGATGAACAAGAATAATGATAAACTGGTTGATGTTTTATTAATTCAAAGTGATTGCGTATGTGAAAAATATGTATTTTGTTATCATTAAACAATATCCTCATGCACTTTGTGTATACGTCAATTCAAGTTCACATCTTTTCTCTAATAAGGGCTTGAAAACATATTATATTTCATGTAAATGATAACATTCGTAAAAGTATAATATAAATGTTTCATAAAGTCTATTTTTAGAACTAAAAAAATTGTATATTTCTGTATAGATTAGAAAGACAATCTTAATCAAAACTAGACCATACCATTGCACATTGGTAAAAGGTATCCAGTTACACACGATGTACATCCACCATCTACAGTGTTACAAGCTGCATTGTTCTTACAATTACCGCATGTTGATTCACAGTTGACACCGTATGTTCTTGAACTACAAACTGAGAAAATACAACCCATTTTATCAGAACTCAGTAAACGGGCTTTAATAAAGAAAAAAATAGATATAATTTGATTAATAACTTTTCATGAGGATAATACTTTTAAAATGAATTACACTGTATTTGAAATACATTCTGAATAACTATGTGCAGAGAAAGGCATTGCACAAATACTTGCTTGTTGGATTTGAGTTTACGCTTAAATATCGTAATTGATACAAATAAAGAGATTAGATATCATACCTACTATACATATGGTCCCTTGATATCCAGCAGAACAGACATTAGGACAGTTACCATTATTGGACTTGAGATTTATCATAGTTGACGCTATTAAAGAGATAATATATCATACCTTCTTTACATGTAGTTCCTTTGTATCCAGCTGAACATCCATTATGACAATTACCGTTACTTTGTTCACATACATCAGTGTTGATACAGTGGCCACATTCTTCACAAGTAGAACCATAAAAGCGGTCACTACAATCTAACAACGAGACAACAAAACATATCAATAATATAACATGCTGTAGGCTATATGGACAAAACAATCCAGTGAATTATAAATGGTATGTGTTGTGTCACCAAACTCCTTTTATAATATATGACAGTTTCAGAAATGTTTGTCCGTTTCAATAATATATACGGTGTGAACAGTCGAACTTTTTATGTTTGGACATTTTGGTTTAATACACAATTCGAGTAACATTAACGCACACATTGACATTTTGGTAAATGTCAATGTGTGCGTTAATGTTACTTGAATTGTGTATTAAACCAAACTATTTTTTTCAGATATATCAGTTTCAGAAATGTGTGGTGGTGTGATGATTACACAATACTCCTTTGAATATAATATCATTCGAATAGATTTACGTGCAATGTTTATTTCTGTATCAATATTTGACAAATATATATGAACGGCAAATAAAACCCAACAATAGCAACAATGTATTGAAGCAGAATCTGAACTTGATCTAACAGTTTGTTATTGACTAAAAGAAACAATTTACCTTGGCACAGAGGAGACTCATATCCAGTCAAACACTCCGAACATGCACCGGTCACACCGTCACAGATCTCGTTGTTCTTGCATTTACCACATGGATTTACACACTCTGGTCCATAGTAATTATCATCACAAACTGTAACATAGTTATGTAGTTATACAAATTCAAGCGATAAGTAGTATTTTATTAATGTATGTCTCCGACAGATGTTTAGGGTCATTATTTCTTTTTCTTTTCTAAATCTTATTTTTTTTCTGAAGAGCTTCAAAGTCTACGATTTTTCTTCAATTTTGCCTATTGACTTAGTTTTTGACCGGACATGACGTAATTCAAACTTAGCCTTGATATCATCAAGACAGTCATTCGAATAACGGTTCGGCAGGCTCAATTTAAAAATGCGGCCACAAGGTTTTGAATTTGGCTAAATTTGATGGAGATGTAAGTTATAATAAACGTTTATGAAGAATGGATTCAAATGTTGCCTGTAGAGTGTTAACAAGGCAATTGTTTAGGACGAATGATACACGACGCACGGACGACGGCCGAAATCTGCCCAGCTGAGCTATATATAAAACACGCGTCAGCTAGCTTTACAAGATTATTTCATATATGACGCTTGACAACCATATCATTTATATTTAAATAATTATGGCATGTCAAAAACGTAATTTGGATTTTGATAATGTTAGTTAACTATCAGAAAGCTATCAAAATAATGGTTAACCTCAGCATAATTGCTGTACATAATAGTATTTCACTAAAGATCAGCTATTTAAGATCAACGGCTTCAAACTTGGAACAAAGCGAAATTTGATAAAGGTCCATAAACCAAGCAATATTGAAATGATTGTGTCTAAACTTCAGGTTTAATTAAATTACACCTTAAGCCTATCAATTTCCAAAAGTATCAAGACCCCAGCTAAAATACGCAATGATGCTTGAGAAAGGGGCAAAAATAATTTTCGAAAAACTTAAAAACGAAATGTATACTCTACCAATATCGGTTCTTAGGTTATAATTTGTTTCAAATAAATTGTGACGAACGAGCAGATGCAAATCAATCTCCTCTTGCTATACTTCTCAGCAGGTGATCATACTTGAACGATGTTTCATATTGTTTCTAAAAAAGTCAGTGCAAGGAAACGCAATGTAAACTCGATCATGTATTTGAGTTGTGCGCGTAAATAATGAAAGAAACGCAATCACTGTCTTTAAAAGTCATACCTTCTTGACATATGTCCCCTTTATATCCAGCAGAACATCCACCGGAACAGCTTCCAGAACTTTTGTCGCATGCGTCGTTGTTGATACATTTGCCACAGTCTTCGTTACAATCGGAACCATATCGGCCGTCCATACATTCTAGCAACAATCAAAATAGAAAGGCAATCAGTAAAAGATTGTGTCTCCATCTTATAGTGTGTGTAAAATTGGATAAATTACATAATGAGTATCGACAAACCTTATAATAAATTGAATCAGGTTAAAAGCAGATCACCAAATCTCCAAAGAAAATCAAGCTTGTTAAATAAAATTGACAAAAACACATTTGTAAAAGTCACCAGATGTGGGAAGACTAACAATTATCTTCAATTCTCACTCTTGCTTCAAGAATATCTGGTTGCATTGGTCACAATATACCTTGTCAATCGTCGAAACGAATAAGTGACAGAATAAATAATTCCAGGATCGACGCCCACCACTGAACAGCTTTTATCTTGGATTATTTATTTTCTTTTACCGTGCAAAATGATGAAACCAGATAAATGAAAAAAGTATTGATGTTTGTTTTAGTTTTCATTGCGTAAGTTACTATTGTGTTATCATTAAACAGAATCAGAATGTACTTTAGCTCCATTATTCAAGTCCATATGAGTTACCGTAAACTATAATCAAATGTACAATCACATATTTCTGGATTTGTTTGAAAGATAAAATAAATCAAAACAAGACCATACCTTTGCACATAGGATCAATGTATCCAGTTACACACGATGTACACTCACCATCTGCATTGTTACAAGTTGCGTTGTTATCACATCTACCGCATGTGTTTGCACAATTCAGACCATATTTCCCAAACATACAAACTGTAAAAATACAACCGATATTTAAATAAAAACATCGATTCGGGATATAAAGCATTGTTAAGATAAACACTGGATTTAAGAGTTATCATATTTGACGCCATTAAAGAGATGATATATCATACCTTCTTTGCATGTGGTCCCTTTATATCCAGCTGAACAGCCACGAGGACAATTACCGTCACTTTTGTCACAAACAGCATTGTTGATACAATTTCCACATGTTTCATTACATGCAGAACCATATTGGCCGGCAATGCAATCTAATAACAAGCAAAATAGAAAGGTGATCATTAAATAGTATGTCTCTATCTTGTAATGTGTGTTAATTTTAAATTATTTACAAAATTCAAATTGTGTGTGATTGATCCAACGTGTATTCATACAATGTAAGTATATCCGAATAACTAGCGAATAAACACCAGACTTCGCTTATCGCATTTGCTTCAAGAGTAAATGTTGTTCTATGTTCTCATAAGAAAACTATTGACAGTGTACTTTCATGTACACCGGTCATGTTTTACTTTAGAATACATAATTTGTCACTTCATTCAATGTCTTATAAGAGGAAACATTTTCAATGCTAGAAATAGCTTAAAGTATATTATTTGAAAATTGCGCAGATGTTCGAGCCGAAATGCTTGATAAAATGAGTTTAATTCCGCTAAAATTTAACCTACAAACGTTCTATAGTTGAATATTATTTATGTCGCTATAGTATATATTTAATCCTGAAGATGAATCGTTACAAACTGTTTACATATGTTTTTGGAACGACATCAAGTGAATTATGTGTTCGATTTACTGAATTTAACATATTTATATTAGTATCCGTTCATCCGTTATGTTTGCCTTTATGAAACACGGTGATGGGAGCGTTATGGGATAAATGAACATATGATAAATTTAAAACTTTAACTTTTCATTTGAAACGCTCAGTTTGTAGTTCAAGAACATACGGTATGTAGTATTTTATTAATGTATGTCTCCGACAGATGTTTAGGGTCATTATTTCTTTTTCTTTTCTAAATCTTATTTTTTTTCTGAAGAGCTTTAAAGTCATCTCTCCGAAAGGTTTTCTATGTCGAAAAGGGCTTTTGGTGTGATCTACAAATCTAGTAAATGTAGAAAACATTCTTTTTATTTCTGCAATAAAACTTCTTTTTTTTTCTCTCTCTCTCTTTTTAACATTTACGTTTCTGGAATATGATTTGGAATTTCGCCTGTATATCGAGTTTGTCGAATCTTTAGAATGTGTCTGTGTAATATTTCGAAATATAGAATACGTGTGTATGCCCGACCACAACAATGCAATAATAAAGGTTTAATTAAATCATTCAAGTTAAATTCATTTCAGAAAGTCACTTACCGGCGTAAACATACAGCTCACAAATTACAAAATACTGTGTGATATCTCGTAACGTAAGAGTTATAAAGCGTGCGAGTGTAGGAGAGGTCAGTGTATAGTTCAACTCTCGAAGACCCTTATTAGTAGTATCCACTCCGTCTAGTTCAGTTCCGTCTGATTCTGTCGTACCCAGTTGTATTTTCATTGTGTATAGAGTCTCTTAAGTAGAATGACAGAAACAAAAATTCATCAAAAAGCAATTGGATCTTTTAAATTATCGACCTTTCTGATGCTGACGGCGACAACGATGACACTGCGGTTGTTGATGTTATTGTTGATGATAATAATAATGATGATGATGATGATGATGATGATGATGATGATGATGATGATGATGATGATGATGATAATAATGATGGTTAAAATGATATTCAAGTCATTCATCTTTGATAAGATATTTAAGAATCAAATCAATGCTTTGAACTAATGCAAACGTATTACTCACGATCAGTGTCTGGTCGTCCTATTACACGTATTCGCTGAATTGTATATTCCTCTCCCAGGTTTATGTTATACCAAGGATTTTTGTCAGCGTTTGTTGCACCACAACATTTACATTTTTCAGGGTTGTTGTCTACAGTGCTATCCACTACATGATAGATATACCATATGCCATTTGCACCACCAGTCCCATGTTGACTGCTTGAACTAATTATAACTTCCCCCGTATGTGAAACGAGCATCTGTCCTGAAGAAATAAATTGACATGTTTACGTACATATTCAGCTTCATTAAAATTATGTCCCATTTCTTGGTGTGTCAGTTTGACTCCAGATACTGTTGTTACGACGATTAGAGTTATATATTTACATGTACTACAGGGATGGATTTCCATCCAGGTACTCATCGATATGCAGCGTTTTAAAACGTTGTATTTGCCCTGTTCTAATATGTGGTTTCTTGTTCGGCATTTCTCTAATTTGGAAAGTGTATATCCAAATGTCACAAGATAAAAGTTGTGTAAATGTTCGTCTTCTACAAATGCGTTAAAATACATGCGCTTGCAATTTGGAAAAGCGTGTTATTGCATAAATTGCCTGTAAGCCAATAGTTAGAATGATTATACCGTTATGTCATTCCTCAAAATGTATTCTTTCAACAAAATTCACAATTTCAGACTGTCTTTTCAATGTTCTGCTGATGCTTGACAAAAGCTGTTTTTAAAAAAAACAATACCGTTAGTCTTAAAACATTTAAGTATAATGTATTGTCATGTTTTGTTTTGCTGGTTGTTTGTATTGAATCATTACTGTTTATGTCATTATGTCCTTCTGAGAATTTGGTGCAATGCTTAAAAAATATATAAATAGCATTATTTATTTATTTAGGACGTGTCTGGTGAAATATCTGAGACCTTGTAATTATCAAACACACGTTACACGTATATGTTATGCAAGGTGCGTTAAACAGGTCAGTAAAACCAGAGTTTCAGTGACCCTTTTCTATTTTCTAGGTTTTTGTTTAAGTATTATTATACTTTTATTTTGGAGTAATCGCTGTCATTTGCAATAACATATTTGTTCAATTTTTATTTCAAAGTCGTGTTACATAACGATGTAAGCGTTTCACTAATGATGACTATATATAATCCCCGCTGGCTGGAGCATAAATGCCACGTGTCAAATTTTGAAAAATACATCTTTTTAAAATACAATATTTTGTGTTTAAAGTACATGTAAAACATCATCCGTATATCAAGGATGCAATATGCGATACATTTGGGTGGATATTTGTACTCCAATTGATGTGCCAATCATGAGATTAAGTACAAATAGTCACGCAAACAACTGATGAGATTACACTGTATTAGTTGACATTATTTGAAGTATAACCAAGTATTTATATGAAATTGTATCATGCAACATTTAATGTCTACCTCTTGCTATACGCTATATACACCAACAGTCGTCTGTAAAGCATTGTCGCTCCTTTCAATGAAAGCCCAAATAACTACTACCATGCAATTATAAACAAAATGACATTTCATGTTTCAATGTGACATGTGCATGCAATTTATTTATTAATACTTATATTGTATGGTGAAAATCTGTATAGTTTATAAGTCAATAATATATCTATCTATCTATAAAACCTTTTGTTTGAAATACACGTTATAACGGCAGGTTGGAGATTTCAACGGAAGCCCAACCCCCAACAAACTGCAAAAAAAGTTGTATATTTACTCACTGAGACATGACGCATGAAACCCGACATAAGATGGAATGAATATATGTGATAGACAATTCCGTTCTGAATACTTGTTTCAAACGTTCTGTGTGAATGTAACCGTTCTTCCGAAGCTTCTAAATCAATAGGAAGTTGAACTAAAAACATTTGCCCTGACAGCTCATATGCTAGCTGGATCCTAGAGCTTTGATATTTCGTGTGTAGCATTAGCTAGTAGCACACTAACAAAATTATAAACATCATGTTTCCTTCGAAATAGAGAAATGTAAACACCTGATGGACTGATTGTTTTTAAAACAGTACTTAGGCTATGAAATGTACCTTTTCAAAGCGCACACCATCATGACCGCCGCGTTTAGGAATCGAATCCGAGACGCCCGGTTCCAAATACCCGACTCAAACCACTCGGACAAAGCAGATACCAACGTACAGACATACTAAAGAAACTGTACAAGGGAAAGTTGATGCAACGCATCAATGTCGCCTGAAATCCATACTGCAGTTATGAATAAAACTAACATTATAGTAATTGAAAAAAACAGTTATCAACTGAGGGGCATATTGGAACATCAGGGGTGGAGTCAAGTAAATCTGACTTTCATGTTCATGATTTCAAAGTATGCCAGGTTAGACATCATTGAAATCATTGTGGCAAAAGAAGAAATTGCTCATAATGAGCAATATCTGCATTTGCCACAATAATTTCAACACTTTTCAATTATCATACGATCATTTAGAGGGATTTTTTATATTTTGTACTTGATAATTTCAAAGTCGTCTGCTGCAGATTTGTTTTATATATGTGGGGAATTCTTAAATGCTTATCCACTATCATGACTTACCGATAAACCAAAAACAGATTGTCTGTGTGTCAGCATTAGTTGACAAAACAGTATCATAACAGGGCGTGTGTTCAATACAAATAGTTGAATTATTTATCATAACCTCTTAAGGTTTCATGATTAGTTTAACCCTAAATCATATGATTCACTTAAAACACAGACATCAGCATTACTGACTACAGATTACATTTGTCTAATGTTTGTGAATTTAAATGTTCTTTTTTCTTATTTCTACATGTGCAACGAAATATTGCGGCTTCTCTTTGATGCTTTGCGTCAAACATTCGTCTTGTTTCGTCTCACATTCATTTAGACAAAACACATTGTCGGTTATTATAAATTTGATATGTATGTTACATTGTCTCCTTAAAAAACCGATGAAGATTTCTTTATTTTTTATAAATTCTTACAAGGAGCAGGTAACTGGACTAGTATCGGAATATCAGAAAGTATAAGTGAAATTTAGCTTTTTAGACGAAAACTGCTTTCCCTAGTTTTCCATATCCGGACGGATATGTATGTATTGATTCAAATTATGGGTGCTTTGTATAATGTTTCTTTTTCATGTGTTTTTTTTCCTAATGTAATGCAGTAGTGTATTATGTTCACATAGAGAGTCTGCTTGTAATATTACCAGTTTTGTTTGGTATTATTATTTCAGATGTCGATATTATAAGATTCAATCGTATCTCAGTGAACCCCTTGCAGACGTATTTTGACGCACCTGCAACAGACGACCTTTGAAAACATTGTGGAAAATGATGAAATTACATATGGTGACCAATCGCTTCTCTTGCCGAAATGTTTTCATCTCTATTCACTGACTAATCTTCCATTCATAGAGATCGTTTGTTTAGTTATTTTCAAGGTCGTCTGCAGTGTTTTTGTGTGCGGGAAAGGGGGTTAAAAGATACGGCTGCCTGCCGCATACATTCATAAATGCATTGACCAAATTCATAAACCAGACGCGTATCAGAATGAGAACAACGTTTTGTACACGCAATGCAGCAGTAAACAGGACAGTAAAATAAGTGTTTTGGATCAAGAAATGGTTAACCGGTATCAAACATCTAATATCTAAACACTTAATGAAAATAATGCAAATATATTGTCGATAAGATACAGTGACGTTTCTGTAATACGTCGTATTGTACAATCATTTCGTCTTATCTTTCTAAGTATCAAGCTTCTACTTGTCAGTTAAAATGGCCTGTTACGTTAATATTGTTGAGGTATACGAGTATTGTGTTTGTGGGTATCAAAAGCAAAAGCAAATTTACATAATTTAAATAACTACTACTTCATAGGTAACCGTTGACTTATACGGACATTCACGAGGTGACCGTATTTACCAATTTCCAAAATGCATAGGTTCGAGTATTATATTTAGTTGTTTATCATATAACGATAGAATTGAAAGATTATGTACTTATATCACTTAAATAAGATATATCTTAAACCCTTTATCGTATACAGCACATCTGTAGCAGACGACTTTGAAGTCATATAAGCAAAAACATGGAAAAATTATATAAATGAAAGTTTAGTAATTGAATATAGTTGAAAACGCTGTTACAAAAGGAGAAATTGCTCAGTAATAGCCATTTCTTCTTTTGCCACAATGTTTTCAAAAGTGGTCTTCTGCAGATGTGTCAAAATGCCTCTACATGAGGGAAATTGTAAAATAAAGAAATGTAATCCTAACCAAAGTAATTTATTTTCGTTTAAAAACAAACTTTCCCTTTGTTTTACAAAATTGAAAATATAAGAAATATAGACCACCTATGAAATGTTACTTACCATTCACCGAAAAACTTTGAACAATAAACAGTAAAATACAAACAAGATATTTATCCATATTGTAGAATATGCCTCGGTAGTTTCTTCTCGTAAGAATACAATAATTATCGTATTCACCTCTTAATCTAATTCTTAAATATCACGACACAGTCCCATAGTATGATACTAATCTGTTTTAACCTTATTATATATGCCTTCATACTATAGTAGCAAGCAAAACATCGTGCACAGATGTGTCCGTATAACTATGAATTGAATACGGAGAAGATTTCTAACTCACGACAATATTACACGCTTCAGTAAAACTTCCTGTTCGACTAAAGTATGTTTATACACTACCCTGTATAATTCTTTCCAATAAACAAACACTTTCTGATAACTCTACAGCGGACGACTTTTAAAACATTGTGACAAAAGGAGAAATTGCTCATAATGAGAAATTTCTCCGTTGTTCCACAATGTTTTTAACCTAATTCATTAGTTTATTTTCATATATAAAGAAGTTCCATAGTTTTGCTTTTATGTTTTCGAAGTCATCTTCTGCAGATTTGCAGTATGTGAGAATCTTTTTAAGAAGTCGATGCATACTGATCACAGCTCTCTCGACCATTGAGTAGAGCTAAATCATTGTCATATATATCACTATACATGTAGTTGTTGAATACATAGACTGAAATAACTTGAGGGTACTAGAGAGCATACATGTAGTTGTCTTAAATCTATAGTTGTAATATATATCCTATGTCATTAGATACTTTGTCAAGTTTACGATACAGGGTAAAGTGATTTTGAATCTTCAATATTTTCTGATTTACATGGGTTTTCATCAAATTTAATCTTTCCCCACTAAAAAAATCTGTATCAGACGATTTTGAAGCACCTGCATAAAATTGATTAAATTATAATAAGTGAATTATGGGCATTTTTTTTTTTTCTTTCGCCACAATATTTTCTAAAGTTGTCTGTTACCGATGCAGTCTACATGTGGGAAAGATTTAAGATTATATGTAAGCAGTTTAACTGACAAGCGTCCGCGCGTGTTAATTCCTTTCCCACATATAACAAATCTGCAGCAGATAAAAAATATCTAATAAAAAATGTGTGAAATTTCTATATATGTTTGATAAAGCATATATATTGCGTAGAATTGAAATCATTTTCAGGGGAACTATATGTATCTTAAGATAATACAAATTTACTTTTTAATACAATTATATGAATACATTTGCAAAATTGGGCAAACGGATATTTGCAATTTGAACCGATGACTACATTATATGGTTAACCCTTAGCTTTGTTTAAAGCGATCTAAAACTCTTTATTTCGTTTGGTTGATTATTAGAAATAGTAGCAAATAAATTTGATTACAACATCGGTACTAATCATTTATCTTTAGAGTTAAAATAGATTGGATTTAAGTAGTTTCGTAAAGTTGGTAAAACCTAAGTCGGATCCACCTGTCATATTAACGATTTAAACTAGCATACCCTAATGCTCGGTGTGCTAGTTAAATGTGAAAAAAGTTCAGCTGAACGTACGAATAAAGCGCCATGCGACAGGATAATCCCAACTATCTACCCTAAAGACTGGTCACACGGATTTTATCCGCGAACGATCGGTTAACGAACACCAGGCTTAACATACGGTGACATTTGACAGGTCGACCTTACTTATAAACATAAGATACAACTAATTGCAGCATTAATGTCCTATAACATCCAAAAGATAAACACATTACTACCAAACTTTTGAGTGATTTTACTTCATAAGCGCATTTTGTAAATTCATGATCACATAAAATGTGTTATTGTCTTGAATTTCAGTCCGGTGTTCGTAAACCGATTGTTTGCGGATAAAATCTTTGTGTCCAGTATTTAGGGTAGATATTTGGCTACATTCTGGTGCATAGCGCTTTATTCCATTGTCGTTTTTGGTAGAATTGTGATAGCAAGGCTATCGATTGATTGATTGATTGATTGATCAATCAAACGCCGTTTTCAACACTTTGTCAGTCATATCACGGCGGCCAGTTCACCTACTCATGTCTTTCCAGGCTCTCTCACACCATTCTTTCCAAGCAACTGGCTGCTTTTCCAAAAAGAGATTACAAGTGGGATTGTAAATTAAATTCCACTTATTCAAGGTAACCAAAAAAAATTACAAGTCTCTGAATGTGTTAATATTATAATATTTAATTGTAATAAAGGATAAGGTTATCACTCACTACGAGATATCAACCCTTACCCACATAGACACCCTTTCTGATGACTTTTCTGCAGACGACTTTTGGAAATAGTTTGGCAAATGAAGAAATTGGGCGGCATATTTATTTTCTACGGAGAACTTGCTGCGGCATCAGAAAGGGTGAAATTTTTCAAAATATTCTCCTCTGAATTAGCTTGTCTGATACCAAAAAAAATGTGGTATCATTTCGATAGCTCTCTACAAATACAATCATACTGATTGGTTGCACGGCAATCTTGCGGCATAAAAAAGGGGGCAAAATGAAGACATAAAGCTACATTCTTATGAAAGTTCTTGTTCGACTTCAAGTTTATTTAGCAGAACTGTTCTTACAGTGACCATCTACATGTTTTAAGTCTTATTTATTAGTTGAAAATCGTCGAAACGATATGGCATCTAAAAACGGGAAAATTGAACATTTAGCTTAAACTAACATTTCATCCTTATCCACTGGACAAAAAAAAAAGGAATATACTTTTGGTTTTTATTATGTTCAAAGATATGTGTAGAACTCTTGTTTGTGCGGTATCTATACAAGGGAGTAAAATGCCCATTACGCTTGTCCTATTCCAGTTATTTAGTAGAAATGTTCCTTCAGAGACGCTACATAAATTGTTCAAGCCATATTAATTGGTTGAAAAAAAGAGGAGCGACTCGGAATCAGAAAGGGGCAAAATTACAACATTTTAAAAACTCTATTCTTATGAAAGTGCTTGCCTGATTTGTTCCCCAAATGACCATCTTAAGCCATATTGATTGGTTTGAATATATCAGAAAAGGGCTAAATTGAACTTTTAATTTCAAATGATATCTCATCCTAATCCACTTGGAAATTTCAACTATACTTCACATGACTGTTCCTTTAGTGGTCCTCTTTCAAATTATAAACACAACGTGTGTTGCTGCGGCAGCAGGAAGAGAGTAAAATGCCTAAACTGAAGAATTCTTCTTCTCTTAATCTGCTTGTCAGATTCCAAGATTATTTAGTTCAAATGTGTCTTGAGTGACCCTTTACAAGATTTGCTTAAGCCGTATTGATTGGATGAAGTTACATGCCAGCCAGACGGAATGAGAAAAGGGTCAAAATGACAAAATTCAATACATGTAGCTCCTTTTCTATTCAAGGTTTTGTCTGATTTCAGGATAGATTTGTAATTCGTTCAAGCCATATTGATTGGTTTGATAAGATAGCTGCTATGCTGCTTCAGAAAAGGGATAAATTGAACTTTAAGCTTTAAAGAAAATCTCTTCTCAAACAATTGCACTGATATCAACCAAACTTCACGGGAATGATACTTTGGTGGTCCTCTTACAAACTGTTCAAATATTTAATATCATAACAAATGTCCTTTATTGATATGCTACATAGCTATCACTCGGGTGATCGATTCAGGCCCAGGCTTGCCCTTTGTTTCGTAGATGCAACCATTTATATATTGTATTAATAGATTGCATACTCGGAATGCGTCAGTTGGTGCAGTACAGTCAATAAATAGGAAGACATTGTACTTTCATAAATGTTCCTGGTGGGATTTCTATAGAGCTATTGGGTAATATTATAATTTAAAACATATTATGTGGACCGAATGATATATTCGGAGTTGGGGTCAATTCATTTTCACAAGACCAACACGAATTTATGATCTTGGGAAAAGTTCATTCTGGCCTGATGCCTCATTACTTGTTTGTCATGGTGAGGATTTTTCTAGATAAATAGTTCTATATGCACTTCTGCATCCCTCTTAACCGATCACAATTATACACTTAATACTTTCAGCACTTTGGTTGTATTTTGTATCGGACTGAAATGCAAACTTGGGACAAATCCGGTTGACGAGGAAGTTACAGCCCTTGTTTATTAATAGAGTATACATGTTTAACAGCGTGCCAGGCCACTATAGTCCGTCACGCAATGCTTTGTCATATCATTAACATTATTACAATAGCTACGACGCAAAATATGGGGCTTTGGACGTGTGTCCCGTGTGAGATATAAGATAACACAACAACTCTCTGTAATCTTATCGATGGTTAACTCCTTTTGATAAGAATTGTCAACGGTCCCTTTATTTGATGGCGATCAGTGTAGTTTCTAATAAGACTGTATATCGTACATAGGATGATCTGATTAAACACGTGTCCAAATGACCGAAGGCTTACTTTGATTTGATTAAAAGATTTCTAGTATCTAGAACTGTAAGTCATGTGGAATTTCTTCAGTCAAATCAGGAATCTAGGATGAACACGTGTACTCATAAGCATATGTCAGCGTGATCACAATACGAACAAGACAATGAGCTGTTCAATTGTCCAAAGGACGTCAATGTTTTAACAGTATACGAGTACTATTTAAGGCGATAAGTTAATTACCATATTTGTTGTGGAAAACTGTCCACAACCTTTCCGAAAACCTCTTGTATGACCTGAACATATTCTAGATATCACTTATAGACGTTACATGTACGTAAGACTTGACCTCATAACATGTTATAAATTCTTCGGCCGATCTTCATCGACAACCTGTTTATATCTATTAATTAAAGTTAAAAGACATTATTCAATTATCGTGTTTGGGAAAGGTTGATACCAGGAAATATCAACCAGGAAAATCAACATTACAAAGCGGAAGGTTTTCCGTCTGATGAGACATTAATTATCAAGTGTTGTCCTATACGTAGACTTTAACAAGGACATATTCAATTAAGACTAATCGTCATTAATTATCAATTGTTGTTCTATAAATAGACATTAATAAGGAAATATTCAATTAAGACTAATCGACATTAAGTATCAATTGTTGTCCTATACATAGACATTAAAATAAGGAAATATTCAATTAAGACAAATCGTCATTAATTATCAATTGTTGTTCTATAAATAGACAATAACAATGAAATATTCAAATAAGACTAATCGACATTAATTATTAATTGTTGTACTATAAATAGACAATAACAATGAAATATTCAAATAAAAAAATCGACTACATAGAAGATTGTAGGTACGAAGGCGCAGACAGGCTTATCTTAGTCTAAAAAGCCCTGATAGCAGTTATTAACGGGGCATATTAGTTCATTTGAACTTCCTGATTTCTATAATTTCAGCAGAAAACATTATACAAATATACCTATACATGTACTAAGAAATCGACTGCAACTTTGACCCGAATAACGCAACGTGAGATCGCATATGCAACCGTTTACTAAGACCAATCTTGCACGTGGTCGACTCGACGTAATGTAATACGGAAAGTGAACGTAATTTGAAACGGAAAGAACAGAAAAAGGTAAAAAAAGAAAACTCTTTCCTGAATGCAATACTTTTGAAACAAACGACTGTAAAACATTGAGGTAACATTATGAATAATCTCTATAAATGAAAGTATGATTAATGAAGATTATAAGTAGTGTGCCAAAATATGGAATTTAACATCATGAACAAGTTTTTCCTTTTGTCACAATGTCTTTAAAAGTCGTCAACTGCAGATGCCTCAAGATATGTCTGCATGTAGGAAAAAGTTAGGACGCGTTGACCGTAGTGGATTGCATGTGCGTAGGTACATACCAGTCTTAGTCCATCAAACAGTCCCGATAGAAGTTGTTGTGCAGTTAGAGACATACATTTTAACTTCCTGTTTTTTATAACTTCAACATAAATATGTTTTTGCAATATACAAATATAGCTACAAATTACGCAACGCATGATCATATTTGCAACCGTCTACTAACCAAGCCTTCCACGTGGGCGAATCGACATAATCTAAAACGGAAAGTAAACGTAATTCAATACTATAAGAACAGAAAAATAACAGAGGCCTGGATTATGTTTCAATTTACCATTTCCTACATACACTAAGTCTGAATCAGACGACTTCAAAAACATCTAGCCAACATAATGAAAAACCTCTATAATGAAAGTATATATGCTTAAAGGGTAAATTTCAGACCCTTAAGAATGCCTTCAGACCGAAGGGTTGAATGTTGAGCTGCATTAATAGTATATACATATTCAACAGTTGATTTGTGGAAAAGCACTAAAAGCCATGTCTACACTATTCGCTAATACTCGTGAATTCAGCTTTAGTCCCAAAACTATGTGTCAATTGTTTGATTCATTTGTATCTTCAATTTTGAATTATGGGTCAGAAGTAAGCGGCTTTTATTCGCTGAAAGACATTGAGCGGCTACATATGAAGTTTTGCAAAAGGCTATTAGGTGTAAAATTATCCACTAGTAACTTTGGTGTTTACGGAGAATTAGGGCGTTTTCCTCTTAGTATTGCTAGACAAATAAGAATTTTAAAATATTGGTTTAAAGTAAATCGGACAGACAATTGTATTATTACATCATGTACCAGTGCTTACTAGATGATCTCAAGAAAGGACACAAAAATTGGGCCGCAAAAGTAAGAAGTATGTTAGCAAACAATGGATTTTTATATGTATGGGAAGTACCGCTTAGTGTTAATCCGAAGAATTTCTTAACAATCTTCAAACAAAGACTAATTGACAATTTTATCCAACAGTGGTCAAGTGATTTGAGAGAAAATAAGGTGCTTACTTTATATAAAGAAATTAAGCCTGACTTCGAATACGAGCACTACTTAGATTTGATAAGTTTGAAATCGGACAGGAAAGTAATTGTGCAAATTCGCCTATCTGCTCATAATCTTCACATACAGACTGGTCGATATGGGGCAGGCAGGGTGGAGAGAAACCAACGACTTTGTAAAATATGTAATAATGGCGACATAGAAGATGAATTTCATTTTATTCTTACTTGTAATGTATATAAAGTAATTAGGAAAAGATATTTAAGTAACCATTTCATTGATAGATCTAGTGTACACAAACTGTGTGAATTGTTATGTTTTACGGACAAGTCAACGATCAATAACCTGATCAGTTATATTAAATGCGCTCTTGTGATAAGAAGAAACTACTTATATACATGAAATGTTTAATTATTCTCTCTTGCACTTACACATTCTGTAAATAAATGTATGTTGTAAAATGAGCAATACTAATATAATTATCAGTATTAGTATTTCTTTGTATATATGTGTGTGTGTGGGTTTGTGTGAGTGTATGTATATGTGTATGACATAATGTATGTATGTACATGTTTATATATTTATATATTTGTGTATAATTTAATGTAATATAGATGTTCTTATTATTATGACCTGAAAATAACTGGTAATCATGTATGGACGAGAAACCTCTTGTTTAAGTCCAAATAAAATTTGTGTTCTGTTCTGTTCTGTTCTGTTCTGTTCATATTGAATGATAGACCCTGGCGGTCACACAATTATATTTAAAATCAAACTTTTATCAATGAAAAGAAATACAAACATGGTACCAAAAGAGGAACAATGAGCATCAGGAACAATTTCTCCTTGTGTCCAAATGTGTTCAAATATCGTTTTCTGCAGATGCGTCTACAAGAGGGAAAGGAAAGTCATAGCTTATAAGAACGTATCCCCTATGCTGTTGGATGTTTCAACATGTTTAGATAAGACGTGCTGTTTATGATTTACAAGACATAGAACAAGAGCTGTCGGAGGACAGCGCGCTCGACTATATGCCTCTTATTCACATAAAGCACTATTTCATTATATTGCACTTAAGTACTTTTAAATTATATATACTCTATATGTAAAAGCAAATGAATAGATACATACATTTAAAAGTCAATCAACGGCAATAACTCCATATTAAAGTTAGAAATCATGAATGAAAGGTATTAGATGTAATTATATTCCAAATATGAAAGCCCTAGCACAAGTACTTATTGAGAAAAATTAAAAATTAAAATAAAATTCCAACTTGCCCTAAAACTTTAACCATCCAAATTAATGTATTTTATCCCAAAAAGAAGGTCAAACTCAACATCTTCAGCATTCAATGTGAAGAAAGGTATTATATGTAATTATATTCCAAATATGAAAGCCCTAGCACAAGTACTTATTGAGAAAAATTAAAAATTAAAATAAAATTCCAACTTGCCCTAAAACTTTAACCACCCAAAATCAAGTTTTTTACCCCAAAAAGAAGGTCATACTCAGCGTCTTCAGCATTCAATGTGAAGAAAGGTATTATATGTAATTAAATTCCAAATATGAAAGCCCTAGCACAAGTACTTATTGAGAAAAATTAAAAATTAAAATAGATTTCCAACTTGCCCTAAAACTTTAACCATCCCAAATCATGTTTTTCACCCCAAAAAGAAGGTCAAACTCAACATCTTCGGCATTCAATGTGAAGTAAGGTATTATATGTAATTATATTCCAAATATGAAAGCCCTAGCACAAGTACTTATTGTGACAAATTAAAAAATAAAATAAAATTCCAACTTGCCCTTAAACTTGAACCACCCAAAATCATGTTTTTTATCCCAAAAAGAAGGTCAAACTCAGCATATTCAGCATTCAATGTGAAGAAAGGTATTATATGTAATAATATTCCAAATATGAAAGCCCTAGTACAAGTACTTATTGAGAAAAATTAAAAATTAAAATAAAATTCCAACTTGCCCTTAAACTTGAACCACCCAAAATCATGTCTTTTATCCCAAAAAGAAGGTCACACTCAGCATCTTCAGCTTACAATATGAAGAAAGGTATTAGATGTAATTATATTCCAAATATAAAAGCCCTAGCAAAAGTACTTATTGGAAAAAAATAAAAATTAAAATAAATCCAACTTGCCCTAAAACTTTAACCACCCAAAATCATGTTTTTTACCCCAAAAAGAACGTCAACTCAGCATCTTCAGCATTCAATGTGAAGAAATGTATTATATGTAATTATATTCCAAATATGAGAGCCCTAGCACAAGTACTTTAATATTGAGAAAAAAAATCCAACTTGCCCTAAAACTTTAACCACCCAAAATCATGTTTTTTACCCAAAAAAGAAGGTCACACTCAGGATCTTCAGCCCTCAATATGAAGAAAGGTATAAGTTGTAATTATATTCCAAATATGAAAGCCCAGCACAAGTATTAATGGGAAAAAATAAAAATTAAAATAAAATTCCAACTTGCCCTAAAACTTTAACCAACCCAAATCATGTTTTTTGCCCCAAAAAGAAGGTCAAACTCAGCATCTTCAGCATTCAATATGAAGAAAGGTATAAGATGTAACAATATTCAAAATTTTAAAGCCCTAGCACAAATACTTATGAATGAAAATCCCAACTTGCCCTAAAACTTTAACCGGACGCCGACGCCGGGGCGAGTATTAAAGCTCTCATATTCTTCGAATAGTCGAGCTAAAGATTTACTGTATGTGGGAAAGGGATTTTGATGTCACCTTATTGTTCTTCAGACCCTTTTCGTTATCCTATGTATCAGATAGTAGAGATACCAACACCAATAGGTCGGCTGAATGGATGAAAGTAGGCCAAGATGCATATACATATATGTAGGTGTGTTTTAGCTAAACAGTGTTTTCAATTATACATTGCGTATAGCTGCAGGATAAGGATTAAGTAACAATACGTAAGTGTTACTACACCAGTACATTCATTTAAATGAAATAGACTACGACGCCACATCCACACCGATGTAAACATCACCGTAACTATATCCCGTGACTGTGATGTAGAGAAACGACAACATTCAAATAGCAAACAGTTAGGTCTCATGCTGCAGCCACATCATCAAAAACAATTAACAGGGTTGGTTCTAGCTATATTAACCCTTTCCCTCATGTAGTTGCATTCCGATGCCTCTGCAGCAGACTACTTTTTGAAAACATTGTGAACAAAAGAAGAAATTGCTCGTTTTTCGCCACAATATGTTAAATTTTATTCAATATTTAAACTTTCATTTATATAGATTTTTCCATATTTTTGCCCAGATAAGGCATTTTGAATGTCCAAGTACAAAGCAAAACTGAACGACAATGTATTCTTTCTTAATCACAACGTGTAACAAAGGAGGGTTCAGACACGTAAAATTGTTAACCCTTTCCCACATACAACACATCTGCAGCAGACGACTTTGAAAGTACCTACATGTAGTCAAACACACGGAAAAGCTATAAATATATATATATATAGATATAAATGTATGTATACTTACTGAAAAGAGTTGACAACAGACGTCCCGAGCAATTTCTCCTTTTCCCCACAATGTTTTCTAAGTCGCCTGCTGCAGAGGCGTCTGAAAGCGTCTATATGTGGGAAAGGGTTAATCTTATACAGAACTTTATAATCCAACGATGGTCCAGGAAAACCACTCTCAGCGTATTTTTGGAAAGTGTGCATAATCATCTGCTCACGTTTTAATGCAATTTGGTCCAAATACACATTGTTTGCCAAAAGTTTCTAGAACATAGATTCGAATTAAATAAGCGAACAATACCTAGCTAGATAAAAACAACATACATGCGAAATTTCATGTGGCCTGCACTGGACGCAAATATATACTGATGTTGGTTTCCCTGGAGCGTCACTCATATAGTTTGGTTAATTGTGGTCTAATGTCGTTTTCAAATATATCTTTAACCCTATACTGTATACAGCAAATCTGTAGCAGACGATGTTGAATGCATATAAGCAAAAACATGGACAAATTATATAATTGAAAGTTTAGTAATTGAATACAAGCTGAAAACGCTGTTGCAAAAGGAGAATTTGCTCAGTATTAGCCATTTCTCCTTTTGCCATAATGTTTTCAAAAGTGTTCTTCAACAGATGTGTCAAAATGCGTCTACATGAGGGAAATGGTAAAATAAAGAAACCTAATCCTAACCAAAGTAATTTAATTTTCGTTTAAAAACAAACTTTCCCTTTGTTTGACAAAACTGAAAAATAGAAGAAACATAAACCACGTATGAAATGTTACTTACCATTCACCGAAAGTCTTTGAACAATACACAATAGGATACAAACAAGATATTTATCCATGTTGTAGAATATGCCCAGGTAGTAAGAATGCAATAATGATAGTATTCACCTCTTAATATAAATCTTGAATATCACGACACAGTCCCATAGTATGCTAATAATCTGTTGAACCTTAAATATATGCCTTCAAACTAAAATATCAAGCAAAACATCGTGCACAGATGTGTCTGTATAACTATGAATTGAATTCGGAGAAGATTTCCTAACTCACGACAATATAACACGCTTCAGTAAAACTTCCTGGTCGACGGTAGTATTTAACGTTTTACCCTGTATAATCCTCTCCCATACACAAACGCTTTCTGATGACTCTGCAGCAGACGACCTTTTATAACATTGAGACAAAAGGAGAAACTGCTCATAATGAGCAATTTCTCCTTTTGCCACAATGTTTTAACCTAATGTATTAGTTTATTTTTCATATATAAAGAAGTTCCATAGTGTTGTGATAATCTTCTTTTTAAGAAGTCGATGCATACTGATCATATCGCTTTGTGTGTTCTATTTTGTTTGTCAGAAACGAAACTGTTGGTATTACTACACACTATCGATATAATGAATTGTCATATATAATATTAAACATGTAGTTGCTGAATACATCGGCTGAAATAGTTCATAAGGGTACTAGAGCGGAAACATGTAGTTGTCTTAAAGGTCTTAAATCAATCTTTGTATTATGCATCCTATGTCACTAGATACTTTGTCAAGTTTACGATGCAGGGTAAAGTGATTTTGAATCTTCAATATTTTCTGATTTACATGGGTTTTCATCAAATTTAACCTTTTCCCACTAGAACAATCTGTATCAGACACTTTGAAAGCATCTGCCTCGGGTAAAATATGGAATATCACTATTAATGAAATTATTATAAGTGAATTTTTTTACTTTCGCCACAATATGTTCTGCTACCGTTGCTTCAAATGTAGTCTACATGTGGGAAATAGTTAAGATTAAATGTAAACGGACAGGCGTCTACGCGTGTTTATTCCTTTCCCACATGTAACAAATCTGCAGCAGACAACTTCAAAAATATCTAATCCAAAATATATAAACTTTCTATAAATGAAAGCATATATATTGCGTAGAATTGAAATCGTTTTAAGGGGAACTTAATGTATCTTAAGATACAAACTTTACTTTGTGAATTGGACGAAGTGGTAGTTGCAATTTGAACCGATGACCCCATTTTACCTAATGTGTACATTGCGGTTAACGCTTAGCTTTGTTCAAAGCGATCTAAAAACTCTTTATTTCGTTTGGTTAATTATTGGAAAAAGTAGCAAATAAATGCGTTTACAACATCGGTACGTATCATTTATCTGTAAAGTTAAAATATATTGGATTATAGAAATGTGTTTGTTTATTGTTTAAGCATATGTTACCCTGGTGTTAACTGTTTAAACACTAAGGGTTCACGCATCTATTAAACCCGACATTATTGATTCATAAATGTGTAACATGTTCAGCTAAGTACATACTTAAGTAGTTGCGTAACATTGGTAAAACGTGAGTCGGATCCACCTATCATATTAAAGATTTTAACCAGCATAGTGTGCTTATTGAATGTGAATACGGAACAGCTATACGTACGAATAAAGAGCTATGCACCAGCATATCCTATCCTAAAGACTGGTCCCAAAGGAACACCAGACTTAAAATACGGTGACATTTGACAGATCGACCTTACTTCGAGCTCATCACTGCTTATGAGCGGTTATAAATATATGATGCAACTAGTTGCAGCATTAATGTCCTATAAAATCTAAAAATAAACACATTACCACGAAACTTTTAAGTGATTTTACTTTGTAGGCGCATTTTCTTAATTCATGATCACATACAATGTCTTGAATTTCAGTCCGGTGATCTTAGTGTCCAGTATTTAGGGTAGATATTTGGCTACATTCCGGCGCATAGCGCTTTATTAGATCGTCGATGTTGGTAGAATTGTGATAGCAATTGATTGATTGATTTGGGTTAACGCCGTTTTCAACAATTGTTCAGTCATATCACGGTGGCCAGTTCACCTACTCATGTGTTTCAAGGCTTTCTCACACCATACTTTCCAAGCAACTGGCTGCTTTCCCACATATACTGTTAACCCATTGGTGGAAGACGAATGAAGCTGGTCACAGAAACTTTTGTCAAATGTCGGAAAGAATGTTGGCCGAGCTGGGGTTCGGACTCACAACCAATTGGTTGACAGCCCGCGTCGCTATTGACTTAGCTAACGGGGCTCGGCTAGCAAGGCTACCATAAGTACAAGTGGGATTTTGAAGTCACGCGATGTAAATGACTGAGAACACTATTTCTATCATATCAGTACGCCAAAGAAATAGTGCAAAATTGTCTAGACTGAATTACGAATGCAAATATAAGC
The DNA here is from genome assembly GCA_031761405.1 of Serripes groenlandicus. Lineage (NCBI taxonomy): Eukaryota > Metazoa > Mollusca > Bivalvia > Cardiida > Cardiidae > Serripes > Serripes groenlandicus. Next base: position 58,647,619 of record JASEVX010000006.1, on the reverse strand, counting down.
AAAAGTAAAAATAAGTAAAATAAATTCCACTTATTTAAAGTAACCAAATACAATTACAAGTCTCTGAATGTGTAAATATCATATTTAAATGTACCCTTTGTAGATTGTTACACTTTGATTATTCCCTTTAGTAACAGAGATAGTGAAATTCCTTCTGACAAAGATTTGTTTGTGATATTTGGATTGAAATTTGTTCCACTTGCAGACGCATTGGCTGCAGACAACTTTTGAAAACATTGTGACAAAAGGACATATAAATAGCAACCCTATACTTTGTTCAAATCCCTATAGAAGTAAACAACATCAACAACAATGTATGCATTTACCAAGCAGGCTGTATTAGTACAGGACTGAGATACAAATACTCATTAACAGATTCTTCTGATCAAATATTAAAACAATATTAGTTAATTAAACCCGACCTTGATATATCGAGCAGACCTATAAACAATATGAGCTTATGTAATGCGGTCGACTGGCCCAGAAACAACAGAGATAAAAACATCCGTTGGATGGAAACACTCTTGAAACCTGTGTCCGGACGTCAAATGCCATACAGCGAAGCGCCGGACCTTACTTTGCTCTAGACTAATGCAATGCGTACACTTTAAGTGCTCAGTAATACCTTTAGTGAAACACGGTGACTTACACATATGTAAATATTGTTTGAAAATAAACGACTTTCATTCAAAGTAATATATCCAGAAATAACAAAATAATTAATAAACTTGAAATTAAACACGTCTTGCCTGTACGTGACTGACTAGTAGAATTATTTGCTTACACAAACTGCGCACGGGTCACCCGTGCGTAAACAAAATACCCACATTTCAAATCACATGTCGTTACGACAACATTTTCTCGCAATATACTTCTTACCGCGAGTAAACACTAATATATCTCCGTGTGTTACAATGTTTTCTTCTGCCGAGCCGCAGTAGCTCGGTCGGTAGCGACGCGGCTGTCAGGGGTTGTGAGTTCGAATCCCGGCTCGGCCAACTTTCTTTCCGAGGATTGACAAAAGTAAATGCGACATGCGTCATTCTTCTTCCACCAATGGGCTAAGTCTATGTGGAAAAGCAGCCAGTTGCTTGCGAAGATTGTTGTGTGGAGTACTGGTGTGAGAAAACCAGGAAATGCATGAGTAGGTAAACTGGCCGCAGTGATATAACTGAGAAGTTGTTAAAAACGGCGTTAAACCCCAATCAATACAATGTTTTCTATACTATTCTGAAATATTCAGAAAAATAACCCCGAGATATCTACGCTTACCCACATAGAGACCCTTTGAGACGCCTTTGCTGCAGACGTTTTTCGGAAATATTGTGGCAAATGAAGAAATTGCGTGGTATATATTTATTTTCTACGGAGAACTTGCTCCGGCATCAGAAAGTGTGAAATTTGCATAATTTTTAAAAATAGTTTTCTCTGAATTAGCTTGTCTGGTACCAATATAGTGTGGAATAATGTTATAAATGGATAACTCTCTACACATATAATCATATTGATTTGTTGTTAAACACGGCAATCTTGCTGCATAAGAAAAGGGGCAAAATTAAAACATTTTAAAACTACATTCGTATGAAAGTGCTTGTATGATTTAAAAATTATTAAGCAGAACTGTTCTTTCAGTGACCATCTATATGTTTTAAGTCTTATTGATTAGTTGAAAGTCGTCGAAACCAGATGGCATCTAAAAACGGGAAAATTGAACACTTAGCTTAAAATAACATTTCAAAGGAATAATCTTTCGACGGTCCTTTTTATTTTTATGATGTTCAAAGATATTTGTAGAACTCTTGTTTTTGCAGTATCTGAAAAAAGGGAGTAAAATGCCCAATATTTAAGATTCGTGTTTGATTCCAGTTATTTAGTAGAAATGTTCCTTCAGTGACTCTATGTAAATTGTTCAAGCCATATTAATTGGTTGAAATAAGAGGAGCGAAGCGGAATCAGAAAAGGGCAAAATGACAACATTTTAAAAACTCTATTCTTATGAAAGTGCTTGTCTGATTTGTTCCCTCAGGGACCATCTTAAGCCATATTGATTGGTTGAAATACATCAGAAAAGGGTTAAATTGAACTTTTAAATTAAAATGATATCTTAATCCACTTGGAAATTTCAACAAAACTTCACATGAATGTTCCTTTATTGGTCCTCTTTCAAATTATAAACGTAACGTGTGTTGCTGCGGTAGCAGGAAGGGAGAAATATGCCTAAACTAAAGAATTCTTCTTCTCTTAATCCGCTTGTCAGATTCCAAGATTATTTAGTACAAATGTTTCTTGAGTGACCCTCTACAAGATTTGCTTAAGCCGTATTGAATGGATGAAAAAACATGCCAGCCAGAATGGAATCAGAAAAGGGGAGAAATGACAAAACTGAATACATGTAGTTTCTTTTCTATTCAATTTTTTGTCTGATTTCAGGATAGATTTGTAATTTGTTCAAGCCATATTGATTGGTTTGATAACATAGCTGCTATGCTGCATCAGAAAAGGGATACATTGAACTTTACGCTTTAAAGAAAATCTCCTCACAAACAATTGACTGATATCAACCAAACTTCACGGGAGTGATACTTTGGTGGTCCTCTTACAAACTGTTCAAATATTTATTATCATAACAAATGTCCTATATTGATATGTTACATAGCTATCACTCAGGTGATCTTACAAACTGTTCAAATATTTAATATCATAACAAATGTCCTATATTGATATGTTACATAGCTATCACTAAGGTGATCTTACAAACTGTTCAAATATTTAATATCATAACAAATGTCCTATATTGATATGTTACATAGCTATCACTCAGGTAATCGATTCAGGCCCACGCTTGCCCTCTGTTTCGGAGATGCAATCATTTATATATTGTATTAATAGATTGCATACTCTGAATGCGTCAGTTGGTGCAGTACAGTTAATAAATAGGAAGACACTGCACTTTTATGAATGTTCCTGGTTGGATTTCTGTAGAGCTATTGGGTAATATCATAATTAAAAACATATGATGTGGACCGAATGATATATTCGGAGTTGGGGTCAATTCATTTTCACAATACCAACACGAATTTATGATCTTGGGAAAAGTTCATTCTGGCCTGATGCATCATTACTTGTCTGTCATGGTGAGGATTTTTTTAGATATTTTTTTCTATATGCGCTTCTGCATCTCCTCTTAACCGATCACAATTCTACCCTGAGTACTTTCAGTACTTTGATTTTTATTTTGTATCGGACTGAAAAGCAAACTTGGGTCAAATCCGGTTGACAAGGAAGTTACAGCCATTGTCTATATATAATAGAATATATATTTTCAATAGCGTGTCAGGCCAATAAAGTCCTTCATGCACATGCTTTGTCATATCAGTAACATTATTACAATAGCTTCAACGCAAATTATGGGGCTCTGGACGTCTGTTCCTTATGTGGTATAAGATAACACAACAACTCTCTGTAATCCTGTCAATAGTTAACTCCTTTTGAAAAGAATTGTCAATAATGGCGATCCGTGCAGTTTCTAATAAGACAAGGTCTGATTAAACACGTGTCCACATGACCGAAGGCTTACTTTTATCTGATTAAACTATTTCTAGTATCTAGAACTTTAGTCATGTGACATTTGTTCAGTTAAATCAGGAATCTAGAATGAACATGTGCGCTCTGGATTCCAGGTCAAACATAGCCCTTGCCAGCTTGCAGACGCATATTTGGAAAATTGCTTTTATTACAATGTTTTCAATTAGATTAAAAAATTACACTGATAATTTAAATATTTTCCATGATTTAGCAAAAATGTTTTCAAGGTCATCGGCAGATTTGTTAAACAATGGGAAGTAGTTAAAGGTGGGGCTTTCCAGCTTATATTGTCTCAATAACGTTTTCACTCCTAGAAGATTGTTTTATTCCGACCTTGGATGGGATGTCCGTATATGTCCGTAATCCGTTACATAACAAACCATATCGCTCGAGCCATTTAATTAAAAAAGATCAGCGATATTTCACATTCATCCCCTGTTCAATCAGATTAAATGTCTGATTTGGTGGCTTCGCCTAAGTCCATTTAAAATATAATAGTGACCTTATTATGACGTTTCCGGTTGCCTCATATGCTGTACTATGACTTTGTATTAAATATATCTTTACGCAAGTGATGTCCACTAACAGAACAGAAAACTACATCTTATTGTTTATGGTTGACAAATTTAAAATGGGCATATTGAAGAATATTTAGCGTGATCACAATACGAACAAGACAATGAGCTGTTCAGTCGTCTAAAGGACGTTAATGTTTTAACAGTATACGAGTACTATTTAAGATGTTAAGTTAATTACCATATTTGTTGTGGAAAACTGTCCACAACCTTTCCGAAAACCTCTTGTATGACCTGAACATATTCTAGATATCACTTATAGAACTTTATGTTAAAAGACATTATACAATTATCGTGTTTGGGAAAGGTTCATACCAGGATATATCAACCAGGAAAATCAACATTACAAAGCGGAAGGTTTTCCGTCTGATGAGTTATTAATTATCAAGTGTTGTCCTATACGTAGACATTAACAAGGAAATATTCAATTAAGACTAATCGACATTAATTATCAATTGTTGTTCTATAAATAGACATTAACAATGAAACATTCAAATAAGACAAATCGACATTAATTATCAATTGTTGTTCTATAGATATACAATAACAATGAAACATTCAAATAAGAAATTTCGACTATATAGAAGATAGCAGGTACGAAGGCGCAGCCAGACTAATCTTAGTCCAACAAGCCCTGATAGCAGTTATTAACTGGCATATTAGTTCATTTGAACTTCCTGATTTCTTTAATTTCAATAGAAAACATTATACAACAAGTAATACGGTGTTGGCAAACCAAAACAAAAAGTCACCCACTGCCATTTCGTTTGAAACGGTGGCCATTTTGAAACTTATATTCAAGGAAAACTTGAAATCAAGAAATGGCGGACATTTTGAAACGGCGGCCATTTTGAAAAAAAAAATTGGATGCACCCATTTGAGTGAGTATCTATTCATGTGTGAAGTTTGATAGAGATCGCACCTTCGAAACTTGAAATCAAGAAATGGCGGCCATTTTGAAAAAAAAAAGTTGCATTCACCCCTTTGAGTGAGTATCTATTCATGTGTGAAGTTTGATAGAGATCGCACCATCGAAACTTGATATCAAGAAATGGCGGCCATTTTGAAACGGCGACCATTTTGAAAAAAAAAAAAGTTGGATGCACCCCTTTGAGTGAGTATCTATTCATGTGTGAAGTTTGATAGAGATCGCACCATCGAAACTTGAAATCAAGAAATGGCGGACATTTTGAAACGGCGGCCATTTTGAAAAAAATAAGTTGGATGCACACATTTGAGTGAGTATCTATTCATGTGTGAAGTTTGATAGAGATCGCACCTTCGAAACTTGAAATCAAGAAATGGCGGCCATTTCGAAGAAAAAAAAGTTGGATGCACCCCTTTGAGTGAGTATCTATTCATGTGTGAAGTTTGATAGAGATCGCACCATCGAAACTTGATATCAAGAAATGGCGGCCATTTTGAAACGGCGACCATTTTGAAAAAAAAAAGTTGGATGCACCCCTTTGAGTGAGTATCTATTCATGTGTGAAGTTTGATAGAGATTGCACCATCGAAACTTGAAATCAAGAAATGGCGGCCATTTTGAAACGGCGGCCATTTTATTCATGTGTGAAGTTTGATAGAGATCGAACCATCGATGTCTGAGAAATCGGGCGGACAAGTTCAGGACTAAGAAAGGAAAAGAAAATAATAATAACAAGTAATACTGTGTTAGCTAAAGCAAAAACAAAAAGTCACCCACTGCCATTTGTTTTGAAACGGTAGCCATTTTGAAACTTATATTCAAGAGAAACTTGAAATCAAGAAAGGCGGCCATTTTGAAACGGCGGCCATTTTGAAAAAAAAAAGTTCGATGCATCACTTTGAGTGAGTATCTATGTATGTGCGACCGTTTACTAAGACCACCCTTGCACGTTATGTAAAACAAAAAGTAAACGTTATTTGAAACGGAAAGATCAGAAAAATGTCAGAAACCGGGATTGTGTTTCAATTAACTTGTTCTTGCATGTAATAATTATGATGCAAACGACTTTAAAACATCGAGGTAACATTATGAAAAATCTCTGTAAATGAAAGTATGATTAATGAAGATTATAAGTAGTGTGCCAAAATATGGAATTCAACACCATGAGCAGCTATTTCTTGGTCACAATGGCTTCAAAAGTCGTCAACTGAAGATACTTCAAAATATGTCTGCAGGTAGGAAAAGGATAGGACGCGTCGACTATAGGGGATTGCATGTGCGTAGGTACACACCAGTCTTAGTCCATCAAACAGTCCCGATAGAAGATTTTGTCCATTTGGAGACATACATTTTAACTTCCTGTTTTTTTATAACTTCTATATAAATATGTTTTTGCAATATACAAATATAGCTAAAAAGTACGCAACGCAAGATCGTATTTGCCACCGTCTACTAAACAAGCATTGCACGTGGGCGACTCGACGTAATCTAAAACGGAAAGTGAACGTAATTCAATACTATAAGAACAGAAAAATAACAGAGGCCTATATTGTGTTTCAATTAACCATTTTCTACATACACTAAGTCGGAATCAGACGACTTTAAAAACATCTAGCCACATAATGAAAACCCTCTATAATGAATGTATGGAGTTTTGAAATAGACAGATATATGCGTATAGAGTAAATTAAATTTCAGACCCTAAAGAATGCCTTCAGATCGAAGGGTTGAATGTTAAGTTGCATTAATCGTATATACATATTGAATGATAGATCCTGGCGGTCACACAATAATATTTAAAATCAACTATTATCAATGAAAAGAAATACAAACATGCTACCAAAAGAAGACAAATGAGCATCATGAACAATTTCTCAATGTGTCTTAATGTTTTCAAATGTCGTTTTCTGCAGATGCGTCTACCAGGGGGAAAGGGTTAAAAGTAGCAAGTCATAACTTATAAGAACGGATCATTTTTTTTGTTGGATGTTTCAACATGTTTAAATAAGACATGCTGTTTATGATTTACAAGACATAGAACAATGAAGATTCATACAATAGCCAGATTCATTTGATTCTTTCAGATTTGATTATGCTTTCATTAGTAATTAAAAATCTTAAACTTGTCCAAATACAAACGCTTTCTGACGCCTCCACAGCAGACGACTTTTGAAAATATTGTGACAAAATGAGCATAACTGTTACATAGATCTCCTTCATTTATAAAGAATTTCCATATTGTCTACGTATTTTTCGAAGTCTTCCGCTGCATAATTGAAGTAGGCCTAAGTGGAAAAGATTATAAAACTGTCCCCGTACATGCGATATACTTTAAGAAGTAGCTATTCGTAAATTACCTTAAAAGATAAGAGCTTACTCGTCTCTCAAACATGCACCGTTATTTTATATGTCTAGTTATCTAGTAAACAAAAAGAATCAACACCCTTCCTGCTAGACACGTCCAGTGAAATATGTGAGAGTGAGTATTTTCTCTTCCGGGTTTGTTTTACAGTAAGGTAAAACCGGTTTTCCGTTGTCCCTTTTATAATGCCTGTCATAGAGTCTTGTTTCAGTCCCATTATACTTTTATCTTTGGTGTTTTCGAACTATTTCGGAATGTTTATCACTTGCAATCAATTGTTTCAAATCTTTTAAACCCGTGTCATATAATGATGTAAGCGTTTCTCTAATGATAACTAAATCGATCCATGGGTATGAAAACCCTTTTATTTAAATATTTGCTTAAAATATGCGCATTTTCGGCAGGTTTTTCCCACTTGAAGTTTTCTATTGCCCATCCTTTGCTCGAAAAGAAACTGTAAAAATGTATTGTATCTCAACGATACATATCACACGACAATCGTAATAGATTATTCGAGAACGGAATACGTATTCAAACGTTCTTTGTTATGCCCGTTCTTCCGAAGTGTATGAAGTAATCGGATGATTAACGAGAAAGACTTTGACAAGGCTGCTCATAGGCTCCGGTTTTATCCTCGTCATGAATTGCGTATATTATGTCTCACTATTCTATCAATCTAGTGGGGAGGAAATCGAAAGACCTATAGAAGGATATAATGAGCAATATACAATGTAAACTTTGCATATGATGTATTGGGCGAGCTTAAAATAATATAAATAAAAGCTCGTGGGTGAATCAATTCGAGTGGGTATATAAGTGAGTAAGTTGTGAATGAGTGAGTGAATGTCTGAGTGTTAATTGATTGAGTGAGTGAGTGAGTGAGTGTTTTATTACTACACTAAACCGATGTTATATGTTAGAGTTGGGGATGTTAGGGTTTTGCTGCACGATTAAAGGTTGTCGTGAAACCTGGTGAGGAAATAGTCGTTCGTAGATTTTTTTTCGGTTACTTTCCAAAGATAGTTAAATTCTTGTTTAAAAAGTCAATATATGTCATACGATTTTGTTCTGCTATCGCTAAGGAAATATGCTTTATATATGCAGAAACAATATAAAGAGAGTATGACATTAAGATAATAATAGTTGGATTGGGATAGCTTATATCCCATTACCACTGTTTGCATAGAGCATAAGTTTTTGTCTATTCCACACGAAAGGAGCAAATTGTGTAATTTTAACCAATTTGCTGTTACTATCGGACATCTTATAAATAAGTGTTCGTATGATTTTGTTAGATTACAGATGTTGCAACAAGGAGAAGAAGACATTTTCCATTTGAAACGCACTTCTTTCGACGGGATTATTTTGTGTATTAACTTGTACTTGAATTGTTTAATTCTATTGTCATACAAAGTGTCATTGAAATTATATATTAATGACCAGTTAGTCTTTTGTTTGAATAATTTATCCCAGTTATCGTGTACATAAGGTACAATGAGCTGTTTATTTATTAGAGATATATAAACATGTTTATTACTATAACAAGTCAAGGGTTTATCGAAAATGTTAAGGTCGAGTTTGGTTTTGACCTTTGTTTTAACGGACGCTTTAGTTTTAATAATATTTAACCAGGTTTTTGGTATGCAAAGTTTTAACGAATTTATTGCAGCTATCCAGTTAGTTTTTATCTTTATTTTAGCGTATATTGTTTTGACACAGAATATGCCATTTTCGTCTATGAGATCATTTATGAATAGTATGTTACTATCGATCCAATTTTTAAAAAATAAACATTTTTTGCCAAGTTTTATGTATCTATTGCCCCAGATTACTTGTTTTATTATATCATAGAACGTTTGTGTATTTCCTTGAACGTAATTTGTTGTTTTAATCCATAGTTCGAGGATATTTCTGTAAAATTCACTCAATTTGACTGTATCTAGGCTATCTAAATGTCCCTCTTAACATATGGCGGGGGAATAACTTTGCTTGTCATGTGATTTTTTATTTTGTTTAACATTTGTTAAACAAGTAGATATACGGTGTATTTCGAAAAGAAACTGTTCGTAAACAAATGTTTAGTTCCGTTAATTTGGTTAAAATGACGCCGTGACACGAACAGCCCATTTAAGCACCGACAACGAAAGATACAAGAGAAACACAGGGGAATATCTGCCAGAGTCCACAATGTTGGTTTTCTCGTAATTCGGCTCATATCATATCTTTATAGATGTTCAAGTGGTAAATGTTATGTTGACAGTGATACAGTAGACGCTATGTTATTAACGATGGCGGTCACTAAAAACACCTTAACCTTTCCTTACATCCGTACGCCTTCTGACTATTCAGCAGACGACTTTTGAAAAACATTGTGGCAAGAGGGGAAATTGCTCATAATGAGCAGTTTCTAATTAGACACATTGTTTTCTACTCGATTCAAATTATATACTTTTTCATTTACAGAGATTTTCCATATTTCTGCAGAAATGTTTTCAAAGTCGATTGCTGGAGATTTGTTGTATGTGGGAAAGGGTTTTTGATATCACCTACTTGGTATTCGGACCCTTTTCGTTATCCTATGTATACAGATGCCAGAGATACCAACACCAATAGGTCGTCTGAAATGATGAAAGCGGGCCAAGATGCATACACATATATGCAGGTGTGTTTTAAGTCAACATTGATTTCAAGTATGCATTGCGTATAGCTGCAGGATAAGGACTAAGTAACACTATGAAAGTGTTACTACACCAGTACACTCATGTAACTGAAATACGACACCACATCCACACCGTTGATAACATCACCGTGACTAAATCCCGTGACTGGGATGTAGAGAAACGACAACATTCAAATAGCAAACAGTTAAGTCTCATGCTGCAGTATAAGTTTGGTCAACCACATCATCAAAAACAAATGCGAAGACACAATTAACAGGGTTCGTTCTAGCTATATTAACCCTTTCCCTCATGTGCCCTTTCCGACGCCTCTACAGCAGATTACTTTTTGAAAACATTGTGACAAAAGAAGAAATTGCTCTTTTTTCGCCACAATATGTTAAATTTTATTCAATATTTAAACTTTCATTTTAAAGTCACAGTCAAAATTTCAAAGTCGTCTAATTAAGATTTGTTGTAAGTGAGAAAGTGTTTAAGACATTTTGAATGTCCAAGAACAAAGCAAAACTGAACCTCAATGTATTCTTTCTCAATCACACCGTGTAACAAAGGAGAGTTCAGACACGTAATATTGTTAACCCTTTCCCACATACAACACATCTGCAGCAGACGACTTAGAAAGTACCTAGTCAAACACACGGAAAAGCTCTATAAATCTATGTATAATTACTGAAAAGAGTTGACAACATTGTGGCAAAAGGAGAAATTGCGTCTGAAAGCTTCTATATGTGGGAAAGGGATAATCTTATACAGAACTTTATAATCCAACGATGGTTCAGGAAAACCACTCGCAGCGTATTTTTGGAAAGTGTGCATAATCATCTGCTCACGTTTTAATGCAATTTGGTCCAAATACACATTGTTTGACAGAAGTTTCTAGAACACAGATTCAACTTAAATAAGCGAACAGTGCCTATCTAGATACAGAACAGAACAGAACAGAAATTTTATTTTCAACTTAAGCATAAACAGCTCATGGTTGATATTCACAAATATACATACAGAAATGGTTAAGACAATGAAATAGTTGAGAAATAGTACTTAACTAAGTTTAAATTAAATAAGTTTAAAATCAAGTTTATATGCATATGTATACATACACACGCAATTGTATATATATATATATATATATATATACCCATACACATACTTACATTATATATATATATATATATTAATTTCAATATGAAATTAATTATATCAAGAAAGAAAGTGGGACTGTTAACGCCCGTCTAATAAGGATGCTTTTTATTTTCAAATAGAGAGTTTTCTCATCTCAAAAGCCTTGAGACAAAATGATGCCAGATTACATAAATATTTTTTTTCTTTCAGTGTTTAAGAGTTCTATGAACTTGTACATACTTGGACGTTGTGCGTAATAGCGCGGTATGAGTTGTTTTCTTAATGTTTCATAGAACGGACAAACTAATACAAAATGGAACTCATTCTCCAAATCATTCAAATTACATAAGGTACAAATTCTTTGATTCCTTTCAATGTTTTCATGACGACCAACATACAATTTTCACATGGGCTTGCACTGGACGGAAATATATACGGATGTTGGTTTCCCTGGAGCGTCACTCATATAGTTTGGTTAATTGCTGTCTAATGTCGTTTTCAACATTCATATAACGATAGAATTGAAAGATTATATCCTCCTATCACTTAAATAAGATATATCTTTAACCCTTTACTGAATACAGCAAATCTGTAGCAGACGGTTTTGAAAGCATATAAGCAGAAACATGGAAAAATTATATAATTGAAAGTTTAGTAATTGAATATAAGCTGAAAACGCTGTTGCAAAAGAAGAATTTGCTCAGTATTAGATTTCTCTTTGTGCCATAATGTTTTCAAAAGTGTTCCTTGGCAGATGTGTCAAAATGCGTCTACATGAGGGAAATGGTAGAATAAAGAAACGTAATCCTAACCAAAGTAATATATTTTCGTTAAAAAACAAACTTTCCATTTGTTTGACGAAATTTAAAATTGAAGAAACATAGACCATGTACATGTATGAAATGTTACTTACCATTCACCAAAAGTCTTTGAACAATGCACAGTAAGATACAAACAAAATATTTATCCATGTTGTAGAATTTTGTCCCGGTAGTTTCTTCTCGTAAGAATGGAATTCACTTCTTAATCTAAATCTTGAATATCACGAGACAGTCCCATAGTATGCTAATAATCTGATTTAACCTTACATATATGCCTTTAAACTACAATATCAAGTAAAACATCGCGCACAGATGTGTCTGTATAACTATGAATTGAATACGGAGAAGATTTCCTAACTCACGACAATATAACACGCTTCAGTAAAAATTCCTGGACGAGTGTAGTATTTAACACTTGACCATGTATAATCCTCTCCCTTATATAAACGCTTTCTGATGCGTCTGCAGTAGACGACTTTTAAAAACATTATGACAAAAGGAGAAATTGCTCATAATGAGCATTTTCTCCTTTTGCCACAATGTTTTTAACCTAATTCATTAGTTTATTTTCATACATAAAGAAGTTCCATAGTTTTGCTTTGATGCTTTCGAAGTCATCTGCTGCAGATTTGCAGAATGTGAGAATCTTCTGTTTAAGAAGTCGATGCATACTGATCACATCTCTCTTTGTTAGTCGCCGGGCAGAAGCCCGCGACTTCTATTTTGTATAGGTTTTCGGAAATCACATGGGAGGGGGGATTATTATTAGACAGAAACACATTTAGATGTCTTGAACATATTACAATTGTGTTTGTTTAAAAACACTAAGTAATGACACATCTAAAATGAAATAAATATTCCGATGTTTTAGGTATTTTCAGTTTCTTTATTTTGACTCGCATTTATGTGTTTTTGTTTTATTTACGAAGACAAACCAGTCCCTATTAGCTAGACTGGTATACTTTATTTTACACTATATACTGCATGTAATCAAAAGGCGATAACTACAAACCTTTACGTCGCACAGTCAAATTTGTTTACATTCACTGAATGTTATTTTCATGTTCAAAGAGATGTCTTGATTTATGAAGAAGGAATTTTATCATGTGTATCCATGTATATCTAAAATATGAAATGTTTCTAAGCTAAAACTGTTGATCGCGTGACTCGCGAATACCAATTGCGTAGATCAATCTCCTTTGCAGAGAGCCGCTCTTTACACTCACTTACAAATAGTAAATCATAGGTGGTTTAAAATGTTTATTTGGTTCGAAACAAATGAAAAAAAGAACAAACCGAGATAAAACTGGTTTTAATAGAAAAATTACTTTGAACGAACGCTCTCTGCCTATAAAGAGAGTTTCAAGAACGACACCTCTGCGAATAAGAAAGAATCGGGTCTTTCGTACACAATTGTTTCGTCCTTGACAATTTTAAATGTGTCATTTAATTCCCTAAAGGCAGATTGCTTCCGATCTGCATATTGTTATGCATCATTGACACATAGGGCGCTCATCATAATATAATTTTAAAACATGAGTAGTTTGTTATTTTCATTATAAAAAAGGAAGGAAAGAATTAAAATAAATTAACATGTTGTAGGGCTCAGTTTATGTTCGAAATTAAGTTTAAATTATACAATAATTTCAATGAGATTTAACTGTTTAGTTGATATTATATTTTGAAGGTGGTCTAATTTATAAATATTGGACTACATTTCAATATTTGTTAAAGTATGATATAATTAGGATGCCAAGCTAATATCATTTTGAGAAAAAGAGAAATCTCATGTCTTCAGCGATTTAACCCCTTATCTCATTGTTTTAAAAGTAGATTGCTGCAAAGGTGTCCACTGTTGACTATAAAAGAGGAAAGGTAAAATGACGTGCTATTGCATGCAAATCCTAAATTGTCTGTTTTGTGGTTTTATTGAAAAATAATAAAATTCAAATATTCTGACAAACATTTTGGAAAGTGTATGTGGAATTCACAAATCTTATAATTATTCCTTAATGAAAGCACTAATGATTGGCAAGAGTACTCATTTCCATTACTGTTTATGATCAATAATTAGTTGGTTGTGTGTATGGTCAACCTACTTTGGAATGGAGATTGATCATAAACAATGAAAGGCTTCAATTATCATTTACTTCGTTGACAAAACAATGCAAGTTATGATACATTTTCACTTGACCCCACTCCTGATGTTCCAATATGCCCCTCAGTTGATAACTGTTTATTCAACTACTATAATGTTAGTGTTATGCATAACTGCACTATGGATATCCGGCGACATTGATGTGTTGCATCAACTTTCTCTTGTGTTCTATTGTGTTCGTCAGAAACGAAACTGCTGGTATAACTACACACTATCGATCATTGAGTAGAGCTAATGAATTGTCATATATAATACTATACATGTACATGTATTTGTTGAATACATTTGCTGAAATAACGTAAGGGTACTAGAGCACATACCTGTAGTTGTCTTAAATATATCTGTGTATAATACATCCTACGTCACTAGATACTTTGTCAAGTTTACGATACAGGGTAAAGTGATTTTGAATCTTCAATATTTTCTGATTTACATGTGTTTTCATCAAATTCAATCTTTCCCCAATAGAAAAATCTGTATCAGACGACTTTGAAAGCACCTGCGTAAAGTATGGAATATTAATGAAATTATTATAAGTGAATTATAAGTTTAACTGCCAAGCGCCAGCGCGTGTTTATCCCTTTCTCACATAACAAATATACAGCTGACAACTTTAGAAATATCTAATCAAAAATATGTAAAATTTCTATAAATGGAAGCATATATATTGCGTATAATTGAGAACATTTTCAGGGGAACTTTATGTATCTTAAGATTGTTTAATACAATTATATGAATACATTTGCAAATTAGTCGAAGGGATACATGTAGCTGCAATTTGAAACGACGACTCCATTTTACCTAATGTGTACAATGTGGGTTAACCCTTAGCTTTGTTCAAAGCGATCTAAACTCTGTTTTTCGTTTGGTTGATTAATAGAAAAAGAAGCAAATACATTTGTTTACAACATCGGTACTAATCATTTATCTGTAGAGTTAAAATAGATTGGATTATAGAAATATGTTAGTTTACTGTTTAAGGATACTTTTCCCTGGTGTAAACTGTTTACACACTAAGAGTTCTCGCATCTATAAAACCCGACATAATATATTGCTACATGTATATAGTTATTGATTCATAAATGTGTACATGTTCAGCTAAGTACATACTTAAGTAGTTTCGTAAAATTGGTAAAATGTAAGTCGGATCCATCTATTATATTAACTATTTAAACTAGCATACTAATGCTCGGTGTGCTAGTTAAATGGGAATGTATCCAATAGCAAACGGTTCAGTTCAACGTCCGAATAAAGCGCTATGCGCCAGCATGTAGCCAAGACTGGTCACAAGGATTTTATCTGCAAACGATCGGTAAACAAACACAACTAGTTGCAGCATTAATGTCCTATAACATATAATCAAAGTACTGAAAGTACTAAAGGTAGAACTGCGATCGTTTAAGAAAAGATACAGAAGTGCATATATGAATACACTATGAATATACTTCGAAAATATCATTCGGTTCGGAATGTTTTAAAATCCTTATCCCTGTATCGTAGAAGAATAGGACTAAAAAGAAAATCTCGAAACTGAGAATAAACTTTGATAAACATTTCACACACATATATACATATTTAGTTTTTACATTTTGAAAAACAGTTAACAACAATAAAATACATACATTTTAAATGATACAAGTGACTTCATTCTTTTTTCGAAACTTTTATATAGAAAAATTTGGAATAATGTTTTCTGGTTATTGTAAGGTTAAAGTAAAAAATGAAATTCGTCTTCTATTGTGTTACATATTTTGCATTAACGGTCTGATATAGGAGTCTTAACAGGTTGTTTCCCACTTCCAGTTTCAATTTCTAGTTGGTGACTTGAAAGTCTAAATTTTGTTAATGCAAATCTATATTTCTTTATTTTCATGTTGTCTAAATACATCTTAAAATCAAAGGATTTGATTAGAATATATGGTTTAGCTTTAGAGGTTTGACTTAGATCGGCATCCCTGTTTGGGATAAAAATGTATTTTACGCTTTGTTTAAATATTTTTTATGAAAGCGTTAATGTTTTCGACACCTTGATTCATCCATATATAACTAACACCAAAATTATTCAATAAATATTTAACCTTTGATGCCCAATTTTATTTATTTTCATTTATATCATTTAACATTTGTTTGTATATTGCCTTTATGTTTTTGCGTTCGTCTGTTCTCGTGACTTTTAACCAGTATTTAATTATCAAAGAAAGGCGTTGTCACTTCCAATTCACCGTATATAAAATTATTAGGAGTCTGACTTTTGAAGTGTAGTAGATGCTTACAAAATCTAGTATGCAGCCTTTCTGCGCGTTAAAGCCTCACTGAAGCCCCATACCTTGACCCCGTAATTAAGTATTGGTACTGTAGTATAAGCTTATCAAAAAGTTCAAGTGTATGACTAATGGTGATATTTTTGAATACTGTTAGATATTGTTTTAATGCAAAAACTGGTTTTAAAGCTTGCCCTCCTATATAGTCAAAAGCTTTTTGAAAGGACACTCCTGAAGAAAATGATATCCCTAAATATGTAAATTGTTTCACGATTTCTAATGGATTACCGTTGTATTTAAAAACTACTTTTTTCGATATTTTTCCATTTTTTTCTAAATATCATGACGTTTATTTTCTTTACCTTTACATTTTTTGTAAACTGGTCTCGCTTTCTGCAAATAAAACTATATCGTCCGCGTATAGTAGTAAAAACAATTTCAACATGTCCATATCCACGCCGTCAAATTCATTTAGAGACATGTAGTGCTGTAAGTCATTTACATACATTGCACAAATTAATGGTGTCATACAGTCGCCCTGTGGCGCTCCAATGAAACAACTGAAACTTTCACTTAAGTTATCATATTTTCCCATTGACTTGATGTTAACAAATTTAAAAATAAGATGTCATCAATTTTAGCAGTAAAATTCTGCCAAGAAGTAATTAGTTGAGAAAAAACGTGCTGAGAGGTCCATAATTTCAAACTTGCTAAGATTTGGTCGGTGCAATGAATGTACAAATTGAAAAATGTATTGTTGATGTATTGTCTACACCATCATTGTAATGTTTTTTATCATAAATAAAATTATTCCTTTTTTTTTGATAAACTTTTAATCAAAATGTGTGCCTCAGTGTTGTCTTCTTCAGCAGTTTGACAGAAACAAAGCCTAGATCTGAAATTGTGTCAATGTGTTATTTGTCAACTCTGTCCCATAAGTTTTTCCTGTAATTTGAACTCTCATAAAAAAGCACGGAAAGAGACAACTATACTTAACCGACTTTGATTAAATATATTTTCAATTAAGTTGTAAAAAATATTTTTCTTGTTTTTTGAAAGTTTTGTCATTATTATTTAAGACGAACATTATATACTAGAATAGCAAACTGACTATCATTTGGAAAAGTGTTTCTTATTTAAACCTTTCCCACTTGCAAACGTATTTGCAGCCGATGACTTTTAAAAACATTGATGCAGAAGAAGAAATTGCTCATAACAAGCAATTTCTCCTTTTGCAACAATGCTTTCAACTTCATTCAATGATTACACTTCCAATAAATGTGATTTTCTGTATCTTTGCTCAGATCTTTATTAAATTCGTCTGCTGCAGAGTTTTTATATTGTGGCGTGGGTTGTGATTTGTGAAAGGGCAAGCAGGATTGGGAATTGAGTGTTGTATTTATTCTAATGAAACACTCGCCTGCCTGTGCATGTTTTAGCTTAACTTAACTTTTTAATGTTCTTTCATCTGTTAGTAATCAACTCTATGAACGAAATAATCGCGTCAAAATGTTGAATCGCGTCAAAACAAACCGTCAAAATCAAATGTTGAACTGTGTAATACAAATTTAGAATAAAAGGATGAATTATTCGTTCCTTATTCGTTCTGCCTTTCATAATCAAAGTATTCTAAACGCTTTATAAACAAGTGTTTAGAACATGGACTCGCAATCGACGCAATTTAAAGCGTTAAAATGATTTGATGAAATTTCTTTCTTAGAAGTCGGGAATTTAGACGCAGACCTTGTCGAAAGCACCTATCCAAAATGCAAAAGTCATCGTTAATCGTTGACTTTCGTCGAGTGCTAGCAGCTATCGCAGAATACTCCTAAAACACTATTTATTCATATATTTAATAAAAAAATCCCTGTCATAATTGTTTGATTGTGGCACAGATTTGAACCGGCGATTTTGTCAAAACGAAACGGCAATTATTCGCCGAGTGCCGGTCCTTATTGAAACCCTGATTACATTTATTGTCGATTGTACTCATTCTTTTGCGGAAACCTGCTTGTGGTATATATGTGAAAGGAAAATTACTAGGAAAACGAATGCATAACTAAAACGACTTCGATGGGCTTCGTTACTAGAAACGAGCACATGTTGACTCTATACGCAACTTTGTCAAAGGAATAGATGGACTGAGAGAAAGAGAAAGAAAAGGCTAATCAATGCATACTATCATTATGAATAAGGACATGAACGAATATGTATGGACTAGCGCCTAGAATTTCGTACTAGCCCGATCCTTCATTCGACTCGCTTATGCTAGCGGGCGAGTGGAAGTTTACATCTCTGCCGAGAGGGAAGAATGGGTAACAATTTACAAAGGATAATTGCGCGATTGGAGTAGTGATATCTAAATTTAATACCTGTGTACACTTAAATATGATATTTACACATTAAGAGACTTTGTAAATTTTTTTGGATACCTAGAATAAGTGAATTTGTTTTACTTAATTTAATTCTGCTTATGTTTGCATTCGTAATTCAGTCTGATTTGTTTGCTCTATTTTTGTATGTGTTCTGGGGCATTTACATCACGTGACTTCAAAATTCAACCTGTAACAATGGTCTCGTTTGCGCATGCGCGCAACTCTACCAAAAATAGACACATTACTACGAAACTTTTGAGTGATTTTACTTCGTAAGCGCATTTTGTTAATTCATGATCACATAAAATGTGTTATTGTCTTGAATTTCAGTCCGGTGTTCGTAAACCGATCGTTTGCAGATAAAAATATTTGTGTCCAGTATTTAGGGTATATATTTAGCTACATTCTGGCGCATAGGGCTTTATTCGATCGTCGTATTTGGTAGAATTGCGATAGCAAGAGTATTGATTGATTGATTGATTGATTGGGGGGTAACGCCGTTTTCAACGATTTGTCAGTCCTATCACGGCGGCCAGTTCACCTACTTATGTGTTTCCAGGTTCTCTCACACCATACTTTCCAAGCAACTGGCTGCTTTTCCACATATATACTGTGAGCTCATTGGTGGAAGACGAATGAGCTGGTCACAGAATCTTTTTTCAAACGTCGGAACAAATGGTGGCCGAGCTTGGGTTCGGATTCGGTCCATTGATTGACAGCCTGCGTCGCTATTGACTCACCTACCGGGGCTCGGCTCGCAAGGCTTCCAAGGTGCAAGTGAGATTTTGAAGTCACGCGATGTAAATGACTAAGAACACCATTTCCATCATATCAGTACGCCAACAAAAATAGTGCACACTCTTCTAGACTGATTTACGAATGCAAACATAAGCAAAAGTCATATAAGTAAAATAACAAAATAAATTTACAATTTTCTGAATGTGTAAATATCATATTTAAATGTAATTAAGAATTAGGATTAAGGATATCACTAACCCCCAGTGCGCACGGGTCACCCGTGTGTAAACAAAATACCCACAATTCAAATCACATGTCGCTAAGACAACAATTTCTCGCTATACTTCTTACCGCGAGAAAACACTAAAATCTGCTTTTATCACAATTTTATCACAATGTTTTCTATGCTATTCTGAAATATTCAGAGAAATAAACCTGAGATATCAACCCTTACCAACATACAGAACCTTTGTGAGGCATTTGTTGCAGAAGACTCTTGAAAAGTATTGTGGCAAATGAAGAAAATGCGTGGTATATTTATTTTCTACGGTGAACTTGCTGCGGCATCAGAAAAGGTGAAATTTGCATAATTTATTTTCCTGAATTAGCTTGTCTGATACCAATATAATGTGGTATAATGTTCTTATCGGATAACTCTCTACAAATATAATCATACTGATTGATTGTAAAACACGGCAATCTTGCGGCATAAGAAAAGAGGCAAAATGAAAACATTTTAAAACTACATTCTTATGAAAGTGCTTGTCTGATTTAAAGTTTATTTAGCAGAACTGTTCTTTCAGTGACCATCTACATGTGTTAAGTCTTATTTGTCCAGCAGATTCATGGAAGAATTGTGCTATTTGTGGTAAAAGCATGAAATTTGGAAGATATGCTCAGATGCAGTTTTGAACAAAATAAGCTATAGAGGCACTCTCAATTAATTCTACTTCCGATTTTATTTAAAATATGGCGGATAACATATATAACATAGTCTTATTTTGTATTTGTCGACCATGTGAGACTCATATATATATCAATAATATTATCTCTTAACCTGTTGAAAGGCACAATGAAAGTAAATATTCAAAATCAAAATCCCCATGAGCTGTCATTGCAAAAAAATCGTCACTTACGGTTAAAATTGAAGGTTGCATGTACAAAACTCTGCGTAAACTTATGCAGCAGTATTTAAATACATTCACCTCCACAAACACAAAGAGCCGTGCAGGGGAAGGCTGCTTTCAAACATTTGTAGACTCCTCTGCAACCTTTATTACAACTACAATGGATAAGTTCTTGACATGAGGAAGATGCCTCTGGGAGAAGAGTTCAAAGTGGTTGCCAATAATTTTCATTTTTCCTTGTCCATCCAAAATCTGCTTGACTTGGAAGTTCTGGGCTTGGAATAAGAGAGTTACCCCGCACACAAACGGCTTGAAAAGTTGATCTCTCGGTATGCTGCAATAGAACTGCACTTGTTGGAGGTATGACTCTATTGAGGTATTGACTCTATTGACCTTCCTTTCTGTGCACAAATATATTTTCGTTGTTTTCTTCACATTCTCAAATGCACTTGTGCGGTCATACATAAGCACCACAAAAGATTCAAGTAACTTCATGGAACTTTCATCGTTTAGCATTTCTAAAGGATTGTCCATCATGACCTTGAATGCAGCTGCTACCTCATCGAATAACATCCATGTATCCCATGCTGTTTTCTTCCCCTTATCTCCAAATGATGATACTGTATCACATCCGGTAAAAGCGTGGAAGGCTGGTAACACATACGATCTTTAGGATTTTAGCTCTTAAGAAAGTTGATGTAGAGATATATACCTGAAGTTCTTGCCGGAGCCAAATGCAACCCAAATTTGGTCTGCTGAAGCATACTTGATATGGCAAGGGCAACAACGTCAGTATCGACCGTTCTTATCAGAATATTCTTATGCCCTTCTTTTACAGCATCGGCAAGGTGAACCATAATTATTGTGTCAGCTTCTTCATGTGTACATGGCGCAAGATTTTTTGTGTCATTCCGGAAGGGATTACACAACACATTTGAACCATGTGTAGTAATCACAGTCTTTCCATCGTTGGGAATTTCCATTAGCTTTTGTGACAGTAATTCAAATAATGTTTTGTTCTGTTTTGTTTTCGTCATTTCGCAGGAACGACTGCCAATTCTGCGGTATGTTGTTCTTTCCTTGAACGCGCCTCCTTATTCCCTTATCCCTCCTGCTTCTTGCATTAGCTTTTAGACTGTTTGTTATATATACATCCCATACAATATCGATTCTTTGCAATAGTCGTAATTGCTTGCTGACATTCAAGATGTTAACAATAGCTGCACCATCTATCACTATTGCATTTACGTTAGGGGATTCATCCGTTGACTTTAATAAAGGTTCAAGGCATTTTGATAGCAGTTCTACCTTTATGCATTGTCGATGGTGGATACATATGATTTCGTGGTTATTGTTCTCGCTATACGGTGTCGATCGCCGTTATTTTTGTACACGTAATATCATGACGTCATTCCATGACATTTATACTTTTAGTATTGAATAAGATAGAAACATGCTAATACAGTGAATTAAATTTCAGTTCCTGTAGAAGGCCGTCATGCCGTAAGCTCTAATACTGAGCTATCTTATATAAATGTTTATAACAATATTTTTAAAAATAGTGTTCAGGGGCGTTCTGGATTAAAATCAAGTATACGCACAGACGTGTATGCTCCCCCGGGATATTTTGAAATCCAACATTGCATCTGATGCATTCTAGGAGCATCTTTTTAGCACATACATAACACGTTATACTAGTCATAACCACAAGCATGTTTATTTCATCGCCTGTAAATAAATAAAGTTAATAAACAGAAAAATAGAACGATTATGTATTCATGATTTTAACACGATATTTATTTTTTCGATGGAACAAAGAGGGATTTGGGGTGTATTGAGATGCACTAACACACTGAACGTTCGGACAAGTGCTAGTTAAAAGTAATAATTTGAAGACATCCGAGTTCTCGGTTAGTTTAATAGGGTAACCTGAATATATCCGACCTTTTGTTGTGATTACATGAAATACATATTATCTTTGTTAAGTGGCGGGCGCTTTTTTTGAACAACCATTAGGCTGGAACATTGTCAGAATTGATATAGTTAGTTAAGTTACCACCGCATATTCACATACTGACCGATACTCGTCTCCATTCTATGTTAGTCAGTATAGATACATTAATTAAAATGTGTAATTTAGCAATGTTCACAAATACAATACTGAATCCGTTCATTTAACAAATTATTTAAACACTAATGATTATACTACGCTTACTGAAGTAATTATGAAATCAGAGTTTAAAACATTTTGTCTCGATTTAGTTTAAACTTAATTATACATCGATTCATGTTTTATTTATTTGCTTGATGTCTGCTTTCAGTTTGACTATTTCGTCTGGATAGCAGATATCCATGGAAAATATTGAAACGTCGAAATATTGAAAAGTTAATACCGTTTTTGGGAAATATTGAGGTAAAAGGAGAAATAGCTTGCTTTGAGGTAATTCTCCCTAAAAAGTTGATTTTAAAAGTTAAATGTTGCATACATATGCTGTGGAAAGTGGTTTATATCAGGTAAAGCATAAACCCTCATCCTGCTGAGTGAATCATCCGTGATTTCAGATATGTTCTCGCTCTATGATATATTAATTGATTAGGGTTAAACGCCGTTTTCAACCATTTTATATTAAGGCGGCCAGTTCCCATATGCATGCGTTTTTTGGCTTTCCCACACCATACTTTCCAAGCAACTGGCTGGTTTTCCACATAGACTATAAGCCCATTGGTGGAAATCGAATGACGCGAGTCGCAGTGACATTTGTCAAACGTCGGAAAAAATTTAGGATTAGCTGGAGTTCTAACTCGCAACCCCTATATTGACAGCGTGCGTCGCTCCCGGTTGAGCCACCGGGGCTGGGCTCTCATCTGCTGATCTACTCATTGAATATCAGGCGAAACAGAGAAAACAATGACTGGAAGTTTATGTATAGACATCTCTTTATATTCCCTGTTGGTTATTGTGGTTTCAAATCGAACATTTCAGGAAATGAACACTCACGGGAAAGGAACACTCACAGAATACAATACGTATCTTGAAGGATGCACTTAGATCACGGATGCACGGTTAATTCCGATGATAAAGCTTGTTGATATTAAGTAGGCGTATGGTAGGAAGACTATCCATATTATTTCAGACCTTAATCTTTTGAGAAAGCACATCAAATGGTTCGGAGTTCTGATACTGATTCAAGAACATGAATTATGCCCCTCATCTAGTGCTCTGATAGCGTGCAAGCGCTACTAGATCTGATATTTTTGTTTTAAAAAAATGGCATACTGCCATGTTTCACGTGTAATTTCTTGTATGTTTAATGTGTATATTTGTGTAACTTGTAAGTTGTTGCTACATGGTTCATTGAATTAATAAATTAAACTATATATATATATAAAAGATGTACATGCATGTTGGCTTACTTTCAGACGTAAATCTTTGTATCAAACCTGTCACTAACGGCTGCAGTTAAATAACAATTTCAACATGTATATCTATCTGTCACATATAACTCTTTCGATGAAACAGATGACGTTTACAACTGTTTTGGGGGAAATGATACATTGCCCAAACCAGTATTTCAGTCATTTTACGGCGTTTCCTGTGTAAATTATCAGTGCTGTTTTGAAGATTACATGTATCCTTACGCCAGTTCACCCGTCTGCAACACTTCGCACCATGGAGAGGAATAACTACTGAACACTTTCAAGTCTTTGGTATGACCCGACCGTGGATTAAACACTGGTCGCTCGCTCTCGAGGCGGACAATATAACCATTACACCACCGAGGCTGATACCCTTTCTTCATTCTTCATAGCACTTACCCCCTACAACCTTCAATTTTTATTGCATATTTGAACTTTTTATTTTTTCAATTTTTCTGACGAAGCGTACAAATTGACGTACGTGCGTATGCCTGGCTACGCGCCTGGTGTTCTATAGCTAATCAACACAATGGTATTAAGCCTGCACAGCAGTCGAGTAACAAAGAGAGTCCAGAATAAATGTCTCTTGATAGACGGTACTGAGCTTCTCAATCACCTAATACAATTGACCTAGCATGGGTATGTTTGCTAGCATAAAACTATCTAGTCAATTGATAGATATGTTCAGTCCATCCAAATCGAAGAGAGCTTACAATGAGCAAAATATTGTAAAGAAAATGTGTGTAAAACATATATGCGAGGAATAAGCGGTATTTTATTGGAAAAAAAGACACCGGAAGTAGAATTAATAACACCGGAAGTCTTTCATTTTGATCTGTAGACATGCATTAGGTAGTTTGTAGATGCACAATGTGTCTAAAACTGTATTCAGAGCAAAAAAGTAAAATAAATTGGTTTGTAGACTGTTGCTATTTGGTTACGTAGGTACATGGTTGTCATATTGATATAAAACCGGAAGTTGGCAAAATTCAACTTGCCTCCGTAGCTTGAATTGGTTGTATAGTCAATCAGAATCTATTACGTTCTATATTGATTAGTTGAAAGTCGTCGAAACCAGATGGCATCTAAAAACGGAAAAATTGAACACTTAGCTTAAAATAACATTTCATTCCACTGGACAAACAAAAACAAGGAATATTCTTTTGACGGCCCTTTTTTTTATTATTATATTCACAGATATGTGTAGAACTCTTGTTTGTGCAGTATCTGAAAAAGGAAGTAAAATGCCCATTATTTAGAATTCTTGTCCGTTTCCAGTTATTTAGTAGAAATGTTCCTTTAGAGACTCTACGTAAATTGTTCAAGCCATGTTAATTGGTTGAAATAAGAGGAGCGAAGCGGAATCAGAAAATGGCAAAATGACAACATTTTAAAAACTCTATTCTTATGAAAGTGCTTGTCTGATTTGTCTCCTCAGTGACCATCTTAAGCCATATTGATTGGTTGAAATACATCAGAAAAGGGTTAAATTGAACTTTTAATTTCAAATGATATCTCATCCTAATCCACTGGGAAATTTCAACAAAACTTCACATGAATGACATGTAATGGTCCGCATTCAAATTATACACGCAACGTAAAATTCCTAAACTAAAGAATTCTTCTTTTCTTAATCCGCTTGTCAGATTCTAAGATTATTTAGTACAAATGTTTCTTGAGTGACCCTCTACAATATTTGCTGAAGCCGTATTGATTGGATGAAAAAACATGCCAGCCAGACGGAATCAGAAATGGGGCAAAATGACAAAACTGAATACATGTACATGTAGTTCCTTTTCTGTTCAAGTTGTTGTCTGATTTCAGGATAAATTTGTAATTTGTTCAAGCCATATTGATTGGTTTCATCAGATAGCTGCTATGCTGCATCAGAAAAGGGATAAATTGAACTTTAAGCTTTAAAGAAAATCTCCTCACAAACAATTGCACTGATATCAACCAAACTTCACGGAAATGATACTTTAGTGGTCCTCTTACAAACTGTTCAAATATTTAATATCATAACAAATGTCCTTTATTTATATGCTACATAGCTATCACACAGGTGATCGATTCAGGCCCACGCTTGCCCTCTGTTTCGGAGATGCAATCATTTATATATTTTATTAATAGATTGCATACTCTGAATGCGTCAGTTGGCAGTACAGTCAATAAATAGGAAGACACTGTACTTTCATGAATGTTCCTGGTGGGATTTCTGTAGAGCTATTGGGTAATATTATAATTAAAAACATAGTATGTGGACCGAATGATATATTCGGAGTTGGGGTCAATTAATCTTCACAAGACCAACACGAATTTATGATCTTGGAAAAAGTTCATTCTGGACTGATGCATTATTACTTGTCTGTCATGGTGAGGATGGTTTTTAGATTAATCTTTCTCCACTTCTGCATCCCTCTTAACCGATCAGAATTCTACCCGCAGTACTTTCAGTACTTTGATTTTTATTTTGTATCGGACTGAAATGCAAACTTGGGTTGAATCCGGTTGACGAGGAAGTTACAGCCCGTGTCTATATATAATAGAGTATACATTTTAACAGGGTACCAGGCCACTATAGTCCGTCATGCACATGCTTTGTCTTATCATTATAACAATAGCTACGACGCAAACTATGGGGTTTTGGACGTGTGTTCCTTATGTGGTATAAGATAACACAACAACTCTCTGTAATCCTGTCGATGGTTAACTCCTTTTGAAAAGAAATGTAAACGGTTCCTTTATTTGATGGCGATCAGTGTGCAGTTTCTAATAAGACTGTATATTGTACATCGGCTGGTCTAATTAAACACGTGTCCAAATGATCGAAGGCTTACTTTGATTCGATTAAATAGTTTCTAGTATCTAGAACTTTAGTCATGTGAAATTTGTTCAGTCAAATCAGGAATATAGGATGAACATGTGCTCTCTAGATTCCTGGTCAAGTATAGCCATTGACAGCTTGCAGACGCATATTTGGAAAGAAATACGTTTGTCACAATGTTTTCAATTCGATTCAATAATTACACTGATAATTATACACTACGACGAATTTATATTTGGCCACCTAGTTTTTATCATATTTTAGGTATAATCAAATATAAGTTTAATACAATTCATTGCTAATATGTAAAACAAAACTTCATTGAAATTTGATCACGGGAACAAACTTAACAGAGAGAGTTAACATGGACAACCTTAAAACAAAAACTGCAAGATCAAATTACGTTTTACACAGGTAGCGTATGGTTGACCACCCGTGTTATTGTTATAACGACGCGTAACCAACCTGTCTGATTGGGGTGCCGGCACAAATCATTCCGACGGCTTGAGCGAGTTCTGCAATACTCATTTTCGCCATATTTAATGTTTTTCATAAAGGACAATCCACGAAGAATACATTCCTACCAAATACGACAACTACCGGCATGCACGAGGAACGCGAGCACAAAGGCTATTTTCGGACCAACCGTTCCGCATGGATGATTTTGTACATGAATACGTGTTTTCTTTCTGTAAATCGATAGATTGGTGTGTACAATACTAAAATAACCAAACTTTAAATTTATTGATTAAGTATGTCGCATACTATCATAATTTATAAGGTGGCCAATTAGAAATTCGTCGAAGTGTAGATATTTTCCATGATTTAGCCAATATATTTTCAAGGTCATCTGCGGCAGATTTGTTAAAAAGGTGGGGCTTTCCAGCTTATATTGTCTTAATAACTTGTTCACTCCTATAAGATTGTTGTATTCTGACCTTGGATGGGATGTCCGTATATGTCCGTAATCCGTTACATAACAAACCATATCGCTCGAGCCAGGTAAGTTAAAAAAGATCAGCGATATTTCACATTCACCCTGTTCAATCAGATTAAATGTCTGATTTGGTGGCTTTGTCCAATTCCACTTAAAACTCAATAGTGACCTTATTATGACGTTTCCGGTTGCCTTTATGTTTTAAGGAAAGATTAGTTAATGTGCTTTACTAAGACTGTGTATGAAATATATCTTTCCGCAAGTGATGTCCACTAACAGAACAGAAAACTACATCTTATTGTTTAGTGTTGACAATTAATGGGTATATTGAAGCGTGATCACAATACGAACAAGATATATCAACCAGGAAAATCAATATTATAAAGCGGAAGGTTTTCCGTCTGATGAGTCATTAATTATCAATTGTTGTTCTATAAATAGACATTAACAATGAAATATTCAATTAAGTCAAATCGATATTAATTATCAATTGTTGTTCTAATATATCTATAGGTGCTACCTATTTACGAAAAAAAAAACGCAAAATAATTATAAACAAAACTTAAAGAGCATACTTTGGCCATAAAAAAGGATTTATAAGTAATTGACTAGACAATAATAATGTTAATGTCATGTTTCTTGCATTATTAAAACATATTTGGAATTCGTATTGATGTTGTCTATTATTTGAACAGATAATTATAATGAACGAGGTTAAAACATGAGGGCCAAGATGATCCTTAATCGATCACCTGCATTATGGCAAAGAAGCAAATAGATCAGCCCTTTTCTGATGCCACCTGGCGACTGCCTTTTTCAACCAGTCAATATGACTGGAACAAATTATGTAAGGGGTCACATTTCTGCTAAACCCTTTCCCTATTAGAGACGGTTTCTGAGGCCTATGCAACAGACGATTTAGGAAAAGATTGTCGCCACAAGAACAATTGCTTCTTATGAGAAAGTTATCCTTTTGCCACAATGTTTGATAAATAATTATACTTTGAATCAGTGAGTCAATAGCTCATGTATAGGAATTTGGGGTATTTCATGTTGATACCACTTTTTTTGCGGGAAACGACGTCGCTCCATTGACGTTACGCCAAAATGAAGTGTAACGGAAATGACGTCACGTCCTTCTTTGGCTACGATACAGTCAAAATTTAGTTTCGGGCGTAGAAGGCTGCTGTCGTTTTTTTGACGAACGGGAAAACATATTTCTTACAGATTTCCATTTATTTTTAACTTTTCGTACAAATGTTAATTGCCACATAACACAGCACTTAAATGATCTTAAATATCGATTTAAAAAAATAAAAATAAAAAGACGACTTAGTTTTCAATCCGTGTTTTTCTACTCATTTTATACATACCAAAAATACCTATTTGAAAAAAAAAACCAAAAAAAAGCCGACAATAATTTTCAATCTGTGTTTTACGTCTCCTTTTTATACATATAAAAAATGGCGGCCCTCATGGATTTTTCCAGTTTCATTTCAGAAAGCTTCATGGGTTATTGAAAAAAAAAAAAAAAAAAAATTCTCACACCTGTTAACTATAAGCGAAAAAAACCAATTTTTTTTTTTTTTTTTCGTATAAATAGACATTAACAATGAAATATTCAAATAAGTCAAATCGACATTAATTATCAATTGTTGTTCTATAAATAGACATTAACAAGGAAATATTCAATTAAGTCAAATCGACATTAATTATCAATTGTTGTTCTATAAATAGACATTAACAAGGAAATATTCAATTAAGTCAAATCGACATTAATTATCAATTGTTGTACTATACATTTGAACTTCCTGATTTCTATAATTTCAGTAGAAACCATTATACAAATATACCTATACTAAGAAATCGACTGCAACTTTGTCCCTAACGTAATGAAACTTCCTGATTTCTATAATTTCAGTAGAAAACATTATACAAATATACCTATACTAAGAAATCGACTGCGTCTTTGTTCCGAATAACGCAACGTAAGATCGCATATGCGAGCGCTGACTAAGACCACCCTGGCACGTGGGCGACTCGACGTTATGAAGAACAGAAAGTAAACGTAATTTGAAACGGAAATAACTGAAAAATGTCAGAAACTTGGATTGTGTTTCAATTCAATCTTTAACATTCGCGAAGAGGAACGGAAAAAGAAGTCACGTGAAATATACAGTGGCGGATTAACCGGGGGGCCGTAAGGCCAGTGCGTCGAAAACTAAATGGTAAACAAAGAAAAAGCGTGGCAAATGTAGTGGCGGATTTAGCGGGGCCCATAGGGCACGCGCCCGACTCCATCCACCCCACGAAAGAAGTCACATGAAATATACAATGGCGGATTAACCGGGGGCCGAAGGGCCCGTGCGTCGAAAATTAATGGTAAACAAAGAAAACGCGTGGCAAATGTAGTGGCGGATTTAGCGGGGCCCATAGGGCCCGTGCCCGACCCCCCCTCCCATCCCACGACACCCGACCCGGTCTGGCATCAAGAAAAGAAAGAAGTCACGTGAAATATACAGTGGCGGATTAACCGGGGGCCGTAAGGCCTGTGCGTCGAAAAATTAATGGTAAACAAAGAAAAAGCGTGGCAAATGTAGTGGCGGATTAAGTGGGGGCCCATTGGGCCCGTACCCGGATCCCCACGACACCCCGACCCGGTCGGGCATCATACATATCTGGCGAGCGCTGGGCCAAATTCGCCGCTCAGAACCCGGCCGGACATCGGGCAGACATTGACCGGTGAAAGGCGGCGTCTGGCCGACCATCCAATGTGTCTCGCAGGTTATAAAAGCCGGGTCATCGCATCATTAATCAGATTCCAGTCGCGCTCTTCAAAGAAGGTAGCAATTTAAGACATAGTTTATCACAAAAGTGTCAGAGTAACAGTACTACAAGATGCCCTATAAAAGAAGGGAGGACTGAAGGAGAATGAGAGGGCAGTACCCACAAGAGAGGGAGAGTGACAGTAAAGGGAATGAGACCTCTCCTCTTCAGCCACCAATGCACCAACAACTAAGTTGTAGAGGTAGCGTGCAAACGCAAACATCTCCCTCAATCGTGCTGTGCGGGGCCCGCAAGTGCTGTGGAGGTATCAATGGCATTTTCGTTAGAATGCTTGTCTTAATGATACCTAAGTCAAGTTCGAATATGAGTCATATTGGGTCAGAAAATAGGTCACTAGGCCAAATTGAAGGGAAATCTTGTTAATATAATCGAGGCTGAATTTTTAACTTGAGCATGTTGAAATTAAATGTTTGTCTTGATGATATCTAAATCCATGGTCGAATAAGGGTCATATCGGGTAAACAAAAATAGGTCACTAGGCCAAATGGAGGAAAATCTTGATAACACACTGGATGTTGCAATTCTCTTGATGAGTTTTGCATATTTCAAACACTTTCTCCCAGTATAGTACATGGTTTAGAGAACTATTTTAACTTGATGGAATGTGATTTAACATTGACA
The DNA here is from genome assembly GCA_031761405.1 of Serripes groenlandicus. NCBI lineage: Eukaryota > Metazoa > Mollusca > Bivalvia > Cardiida > Cardiidae > Serripes > Serripes groenlandicus. The sequence continues at coordinate 58,616,243 of JASEVX010000006.1, read as the reverse complement.
TATTTCTCAATATAATAATGCAGAATCTTCAAAATATTCTGCCTAAACCTGCTGTCAAATTTCCCTTTGAATCTTCATGTCTTAAATGTGTATACTTGTTAGCTCTTGCACTCACGTGAGCGATATAGTGCCAACAAGGTCCTTCTGTTTTTAAATTGGCAATTTGATAACATTTACTATTTTTGACATGCTCTTTCAACTTCTTGACAATAAATACATCAACATAAGCTGCAATTGTTATTTCCTTTCACATTTCCCCTACTTCTTCAACCCTCCAGTAGCCCCCAGGCCGTCAGCACTGCAGTGCTTTGATTCCTTTTGTCACAATGTCTTCAAACTTCAAAATTCGTCAACAACAGATGCTTCAAGATATGCCTGCAGGTAAGAACAGGTTAGGACGCGTCGAATGTAGGGGATTGCATGTACGTAGGTTCAGACCAGCCTTAGTCCATCAAACAGTCCCAATAGAAGTTTGTGTCCAGTTAGAGACATACGTTTTAACTTCCTGCTTTTTATAACCTCAATATAAATATGTTTTTGCAATATACAAATATAGCTAACGCAACACAATATCGTATTTGCTACCGTCTACTAAACAAGCATTGCACGTGGGCGACTCGACGTAATCTAAAACTGAAAGTAAACGTAATTTAAACATTTAAGAACAGAAAAATAACAGAGGCCTGGATTGAGTTTCAATATACCATTTCCTACATACACTAAGTCTGAATTAGACGACTTTAAAAACATCTAGCCAACATAATGAAAAAACCTCTGCTATGAAAGTATTTCAGACCCTAAAGAGATGTTGAATGTTGAGTTGCATTATATTCGTATATGTATATTGAATGATAGACCAAGGCGGTCAAACAATATTATTTAAAATGAAACTATTATCACTGAAAATAAATAAATAACATGGTACCAAAAGAAGAAAAATGAGCATAATGAACAATTTCTCCTTGTGTTCCAACATTTTCAAATGTCGATTGTTGCAAGAGGGAAAGGATTAAAAGTAGCAAGTCATAACTGATAAGAACGGACCCACTATTTTGTTGGATGTTTCAAATTGTTTAAATAAGATCTGCCGTTTAAAATGTACAAGACATAGACAAGGGAAGATTTATACAATAGTCACATTAATTTGATTTTTCAGATTTAATTATGCTTTTATTAGTATTTAAAAATCTTACATTTCCCAAATACAAACGCCTTCTGACTCCTCCACAGCAGACAACTTTTGAAAATATTGTGATAAAATGAGCACAACTGTTACATATATCTCATTCATTTATAAATAGTTTCCATATTGTCTTCCGCTGCATAATGGTTGTAGGCCTAACTGGAAAAGATTATAAAACTGTCCCCTTACATGCGATTTACTTTAAGAAGTAGCTATTCGCAAAATACCTTAAAAGATAAAAGCTTACTCGTATCTCAAACATGCACCGTTATTTTCTCTAACAGTAATAAAACAGTATATCAGTTGTATACAAGTACACCTGGTTAATTTATGTTGACAGTGATACATCAGTGTATTAATTATATACATGTACCACTGGTAAATTACTGTTGACAGTAATACATCAGTGTATCAGTTATATACATGTACAATTGGTACATTTATGTTGACATTAATAAAATAGTATATCAGTTATATACATGTACAACTGGTAGATTTATGTTGACAGTGATACATCTGTGTATTCCTTATATACATGTAAAACTGGTAAATATATGTTGACAGTGATACATCAGTGTATCAGTTTTATACATGTACAACTGGTAAATGTATTTTGACAGTAATAAAACAGTATATCAGTTGTATACAACTACAACTGGTTAATTTATGTTGACAGTGATACATCAGTGTATTAATTATATACTTGTACAGCTGGTACATTTATGTTGACAGTAATATATCAGTGTATCAGTTATATACATGCACAACTGGTAAATTTGTATTGACATTGATACATCAGTGTATTAGTTATATACATGAACAACTGATTAATTTATGTTGACAGTGATACATCAGTGTATTAGTTATATACATGAAAAACTGGTTAATTTATGTTGACACTAATGCATCAGTGTACTAGTTATATACATGAAAAACCGGTTAATTATGTTGACAGTGATACATCAGTATATCAGTTATATATATGTACAACTGGTAAATTGATATTGACAGTGATACATCAGTGTATAAATGATATAGATGTATAACTGGTGAATTTATGTTGACAGTGATACTTAAGTCACTAAGTTATTTCTGTAAACCTGGAATTAACTGTATAAACCACTGAATTAACCTGAAGCTTTTTTATCACATCCATACGCCTTCTGACACATTGAAAACATTGTGACATAAAGGGAAATTGTTCATAATTTGCAAGTTCTCAGATAGCAATATTGTTTTCAACTCGATTCAATAAAACATACTGTCATTTACAGAGAGTTTCCATATTTCTGCAGAAATGTTTGCTGTATGTGGGAAAGGGTTTTTGATGTCACCTAATTGGTATTCAGATCCATTTTGTTATCCTATGTATACAGATGCTAGAGATAACAACACCAAAATGTCGGCAGAAATGATGAAAGCCGGCCAAGAAGCATACACATATATATATTCAGGTGTGTTTTAAGTAAACAGTGTTTTCAATTATACATTGCGTATAGCTGAAGGATAAGGATTAAGTAAACACGTAAGTGTTACTACATCCGTACACTCATGTAACTGAAATACGACACCACATCCAAACCGTGCATAACATCACCGTGACTAAATCCCGTGACTGTGATGTAGAGAAATGACAATTTTCAAATAGCTAACGATTATGGCACATGCTTCATTATAGGTTTGGTCAACCACATCATCAAAAACAAATGCGGAGACATAATCGTCAGGGTTGGTTCTAGCTATATAAACCATTTACCTCATATAGACGCTTTCCGACGCCTGCAGCAGACTACTTTTTGAAAAAATTGTCACAAAAGAAAAAAAAGTATAGCTGAGTAGCTTTGTCCTCACTGAGAGAAGCTACAACACACGAGATGTATGTGCGATAGCTTTTTAAAGCACACTTCTAACGAGACCTGGGGGCTCGTCTGAAACTCAGGTGTATGCATCGCAACATAAGATAAGTATCAATACCCCGGCAATCATTCAGAATAATGCGGGTCGGTCTTTAACAAGTAGTGTACACTGTTTGGCAAAGGTGGATACTGGTGAGTTAAAAGTATCAACACAAGTTCGCAGGCTAAAGGCTAAATCAGAAAAGTGGAAAGAAGCCTCTGATAGTGTATTTATACACGATGTTGTTGAAAACGGTTACCTTTACAAATGGTACCAGAAAGAGTTTTTTAAAGTATAATAAATCTGCTAGAGAAAATATGAGTTGTGTCCAAGACAAAATAAGTGTTTGGTTAAAAACGAGTATTGTTACTGAGGTAATAACACCTCCTTATGTTGTAAACCTTTCGACCGTGGTATGTAATAACAAGGGTAAACCTAGACTGGTTCTTGACTGCAGACACATACGTGAGTATCTCCATATTTTTAAAGTAAAATGTGAAGATATTAAAGTCGCGTAATGTATGTTTAATATAAGATCGATCTTGTATATATTCGATTTAAAAGGAGCATATCATCATATTGATACATACAAGGCGCATAAAACTTTTCTTGCTTTTAGTTGTAAATACAACGGTAAAACGAGGTATTCCGTTCCGGATAAAAACTGCAGGTCATATATTGACAAAAGTTCTTAGGGTTGTGGTGAAGTTTTCAAGGGGCAAAGGTCAAAAAGTCATTATAATTTTAGATGATAGGGATAGGCGGATATGCTAGCTATGAAAAAGGAAAGGTAAACATCCATAAATACCCTGTTTCACTGTTGCCAGTCAAGAGTCATTACTACATTATGGTATTGTGTAAATAGAAATAATGTTAATCCTTTTCCACTTACAGACGCATTCCGATAAATTTACACCAGACAGAAAAATCATACTTTCACTTATATAGATGCCTTTGCCCCCATGTGTTAAAAGTTGTCGCTGCAATTTTATAGTGAGTGAAATGACGCCAGAAAACAGATTGAAAAATCGGGCAGTGATACAGTTCTGCGTGAACCTAGGAATAACTCCAGCGCAAACACTAACTATGATGAATGAAGCATCGGATGAACCAACGGTGAAGCGAATGCTGGTCTACAAGTGGCACAAGCGATTCAGTGAGGGACGAGACAGCATTTGTAACGATGTGGGGGCTGGACGACCGGTTTCACAGACTAGGGAAATTGACGTTACATATATATATTTACTGGCAGTGGGTAGCGAGACATCGACGTTGTGTAGAGGCGAACGGTGCTTACTTTGAGAAGTTGTGACGTTGACGTCGTTTTCTGAAGATTAAACTGCGGTGGCTATGCTGGCCTCATTTTATTAAACAAGCTGTAGTTTTCTTTCTATTGTATGTATCTTTTTGAAGTTTTCTATGTTACAGCGAACTAACGTTCGTTTGAAAATGTAAAAGAATGTTGATTTTATTGAACAATTCCACGAATTTCTGGCTATACCCTCGTATAGTTAAATGATATACTTTGGTAACTTAAAGGCCAATGGAGTCGGTTGTAAATTATCAAATTAGTATTGTTAAATTATGAATGTATATTATAAATTGTTTGATGTGACATATGTCATAATGATAAACAATGTACTTAACTTAACTTAACTTAACTTAACTTAAGTGGTTAACTAGATAATATAATCGTGTTGCCACTTATCGAGTTTTTAAGTTTTGAACATTAAGGATGACTAGATAAGATTCGTGTTGCCAGTTATAGATCACGCGTTTATTGCGTAGCAAATCGAGCGGAAATTCGAATGTTGTAATAACTGTAGGCGCTTAGTGCATTGGTAACGCACCTGGCATAAAAACCTTTTCGCATAAGACGTGTGCGGGTTCGAATCCAAATCAAATCATGTGATTGTTTTTTTTAAGAAATACATTTCATCATTAATTTGTCATTTTTGTAGAATGATTTTATCATGTGATTAATGTAAACGCCTTCTGCAACCTCTGAAACGTGCTGATTCAAACAAACTGGATTGTGAATTTAAGAAAATAAAAACCACTGCATTTAGTTCACCTATGGTTTGTGAAAACCTATTCTGGACATAACACATTTTCAGTTGTTTTGTGACAGCTGTAACTATGCATGCAAGACGGACTCCTAAGATTTGCATTTAATATTAATTTGTATTGAAAATAATCTCAGCAACAGAGCATTTCACTTGTGTTCTAGTATAGGTTAAACACAACAGCACACTGTAAATATTCGTCTGGTAATAAAACGAATTGGTTAATTTTAAAAGCATTATTTAATTTGTTTCAAACAAAGCATGACACTGATTTCCAGTTTTGATTTTAAATAACTAGTAGATGTAGATATATATGTAAATAGGTGTCATTATAACTGTGTTCAATTTATCAGATGATGAAAAGTACTCTTGAACGAAGGGTTACAATGGATCAACCGCATAAAACGTGTCATTTCAATAAACATGTACAACAATCAAGTCCACCCCCCCCCCCCCCCCCCCCAATTCCTTGATCCGCCACTGATGCCCATTAACTGGTTACACCAAACTTATCTAGTTAACCAGTAAGTATGTGACATAATAAGTAGTTAACTAGATAGGATTTCAGTTGTAAGTTAATTGGCGTATGCATCTATTTGTTTATAACTGGCAACACGAATCTTATCTAGTTAACCAGATAGTATGTTACTTGTTAAGTTAATTTCGCAAACCATAACTAGATAACCTGTTAGTGTTTACAGCATGAAAAGGTAACGGGTAGCAGTTCTGGGTACTTTCGTGCATGTCTTTAGTCTTACGTTTCGAAAATATAAAATAAATGGTAACACGAATCTTATCCAGTTAACCAGTTATTATGTAACTTATTAAGTGAAATTCGCAAACCCTAACTAGATAACCGGTTAATATTGTACAACACATTAACTGGTTATCTTACGGCAGTTATATGCCACCATACCTTACCTTACCTTACATTACTTTACCTTACCTAACCTTACCTTACCTCCTTACATTACCTTACTTTACTTTACTTTACTTTATTTTACTTTACTTTACTTTGCATTACAGATACCGGTCACTAACTTATATAGTTGACCTTGTGTGTCCTGTGGTCAAACCATCCTTTCAGTGGACAAGGCTCAAATATTCGACACATGTTTTTAAATTCCGAAAACCATTTTCATTCGGCGTCAAACACCCGTTAGCCCTGTGATCTGGCGCTGCACTTTTTGCAAATAGTAACATGGATGCGCAGATAAGTCTTGTTCCACACGTGCACTAATTACGAAAAGGTTGGTTTTCGCAAATCACCGCCCATTTAAAACGGACCTAGAAGATCCCTTATGCCGCTGTACGTGATTTAAAACAACATAGGCGAACCATGTAGACCAATTTAGACTGCACGTAATTCGGTATAATCTTTGTAAACGTCGCACGCTTCTTAGTAATAAATCATTCGGCCAAGCGAATTACTGAATATCCAAGACTTTATACAAAAGCAGGCGTGATCAAACCGTTTGAATAAGTTAAACAGGATGAGGGTTATTTAGTTTATGACCATTCATACTGACTGCAACATTCCGGACTGATGGGCTCTGATGAACCAAAATAGGACACCAGTCATTGTCTATGAAAAAACCCATCCACACAAGTACGTCATCGATATGTTGATCTACATGTAGTTCACTAAAATGGCGTGTTACCCTACTGGTTAACATACTATGACAAACATCGCAGGCGAATCCAGAAGTTAGCAATATGTTTATATTGGCATACCACAGGTGGTACCCAACCGATTTCACCAGAGACTGCTGCGTTAAGGGGGTATTTGCTTATTCCTAAATAAAACCTTATTGCCCGATTGTCAACTGCATATATACACGAAAAGGATTGATGACCCCAAAGAGAAAAGCTCCATACGATACAACAGACCACACCATGGAGTAATATAATTTGGTAAAAACACTATGAGGCCAAATCCTCCAATAGATTTACTTTTTGAAATAAGTAATCCTAGAGACCGACTCGCACTTTGTGCAACCATTTTTGCCGACATTCTTAAATCTAAATGTTCATGAAAAAATACCAAGGTATCCATACAATGTTCAACTTGAAAGGACCACTTTTAAAACTAAACGTGGACATATCATGAGAATTTGGACGGAAATTAATCATGTTACTCTTGTTAGTGCTAAGAGACATATCATTATTCAGACACTAATTATTCAATGCATATACAAAAGTTTGAAAGGCGTTTTCATTTTCTGCTAGTAAGACTATATCGTCCGCATATATAAGTTTACACACTTTCTACCCATCTAATTGAATTCCGGCATCCAGTATAGTGCTAGATCATGTATATATAAATTAAACAAAAGAATCGATAACACGCACCCTTGTCCTAACCGACAATGAACATCAAACCAGTCTGTAGAAAACGAGTTAATTCTAACACATGAGGCCACAGATGAATACAACGATTTCAAAGCCCTTAACATTTTGCCCGATATACCAGTCCCATTTAGCCTCTTCCATAATCTAGAACGATTGATCATGTCATACCCCTTCCGAAAGTCAATAAATGCAGTAAAAGTAGATTTTTCATACTTTTGCATGTTTCAATTTAATTTACCAATGACGAAATGTGATCAGATGTACTCCTCTTGTTTCTAAAACCATTTTGCTCATCTGCTAATATGTTATTAGACTCAATCCAAGAACTTAATCTATCATTCAAAACATTGCAATATATTTTATACATTGTACAAGTCATATCGAGATACCTCTATAAGACAATAGGTTTCTTGGGTCAAGTGTTAAACACTTCGGTATGGGATTTATTATACATTTATTCCATACCGAAGGTACAACACCTCTATTAAAGCATATATTATACATTGCAATTAAAAACATTATGGTCGAGTCATTTTTTAGAACTTCGAAAGGAATCTTGTCCAAACCACATGCCTTGCCACACTAGGCCTTATCGACGGCTTTCTCCACTTCCATCAACGAGATATGCCCATTAAATGGTAAATACCTAACATGGCTATCCGAGGAATCTTCTGGAAAGACACTTTCAAGTTTGTTCACCACATGTTTTCAAAGTCTTCATTTACACATTTATTGTATGTGGTAAAGGTTGTATGTCTATATAACATTTTGGCCAAAAGTGAAGCCACTGGTGAGACTGTGCATTAAGAGCCAAAATCGCTAGACTCGACACATGTGTGTTTAACTCCGTAAACAGTCGGCCGTATTACATAGATGAAATTACATGGTGATTGGTTTACAGGATAGCAGGCAGGTGCGGTTTGTCCCTTTCCATTATACTGTCCACAACCGACGAGTCTACAGCAGACGGGTGTGAAATATATCTGTAAATGAAACATTGTTACCTTATAAAGTTAAAATATTGTGGGAATAGGAGAACTTGAACGTTTTGAGCAATTTCTTCTTTTGTATCACATTGTTTTCAATTGTCGACTGCTGCAAAGGCGTCAGAAACTTTTGTATGTGGAAAAGGGTTAAAAGCCGTGATCATGTTTTAGTAATGGTATTCTTTTTAGAATGCTGGTATGTGTCACTTTCGTATCCGTTTCCCGGACATGATTATGTTTAATTTCTTTTTGTTCCAATATGTTTCAAACAAAGTCTGCATTTAAGAAAGCCAAAGCCATATCAGATAGAAGAAGTTGCATAGAGACTGGGTTATATGATGTATACTTGATTGATTGATTGTGGTTTAACGCCGTTTTTAACAATTTCTCAGTCATATCACGGCGGCCAGTTCACCTACACACGTATTTCCTGGTTTTCTCACACCAGTACTCAACACAACAATCTTCCCAAGCAACTGGCTGCTTTTCCACATAGACTTAGCCCATTGGTAGAAGACAAATGACGCATGTCGCATAGACTTTTGTCAAACGTCGGAAAGAAAGTTGGCCGAGCCGGGATTCGAACTTACAACCCCTGGATTGACAGCCCGCGTCGTTACCAACTGAGCTACCGGGACTCGGCTGATGTATACTTGACAGACTGATGTTATTTGACCCTTTACCACACACAACACACGTGCAGCAGACGCCTATGCAAACATCTAGGTAAAAATATTGACACTCTGTACATATAATAGTATAATTGTTGAATAGAGTTAAAACAATGTGGCCATGGGAGATACTGCTCATCTCGAGCAATGTCTCTTATTGCCATAATATTTTTAAAAATATTGTGCTGCAGAAGCGTCAGAGAGCGTCTGTGTGTGGGAAAGGGTTAACCCTTGCCTTTATATAGTCGAACATAGACGTGTCTACAGCAGGCGATATTATAAAAACCTGTGTAGGGGAAAACACGAGATATTCCTCTAGATGAACAAGTTCCCCTTACTACACGATGGTTCCACGTCTGTATACGAAAAACACGTCTTCAATGCGTCCAGATAGTAACATTCAGTTTGCCTTATATGTGTATAAGGAATCCGCCGTGGCCGACTAATTAAGCGTCGGGGAGCGTTAGAGTGCCTTTGCGCAAGGCACATTTCCTAGCTTAGTACTTGTTTGTTTGCCAAGGGACCATGTATATGTGAACAGTCGGCGCGATATAACTGGAATAATGTTGAAAACAGCATATAAACCCTATGAAACGACGGTTTCACGTCTGTATTAAAACACATCTTTAATGCATCCAGATGATTACATCCAGTGTTGCCTAAGGTGTGTATTAAGTTACATAAACATAACAAACCTTTTTTGTATGAATTAAATCCGTGAACTTAAATATGGAAAACGTAATTAACTCAACATTTCAAGAGTCCGTTTTCTTAATTATAGTTATTTTATTAATGAAAAAAGTGTAAACTTTTGATACATGAACATTGCTATCGTCGGATATTGAACATGGAAAGGTCTTCTTATGAAATTCGGTGCTGACAGAGTGGTGAACATTAATACGCTGATATGAATCACTCTCGGATCCTTTCTCTAGTTTAGATTATTTAAAATATTTCTCTGTTTTCTACCTGTTTCAAATGTCGTCAGGTGCAGATGCCTAAAATATATCCTATAGCCGTTTTCTCGTTAAGCAGCTACTACGTACATGTTTTAGGCCAAGGCGTATTTACGAATGATATGAAAGCTGCTAAACGAAAATACATTGTATTACAAGAGAAAGTTGATGCAACGCATCAATGTCGCCTAAAATCCATATATACTGCAGTTATGCATAACACTTACATTATAGTAGTTGAAAAAACAGTTATCAACTGAGGGACATATTGAAACATCAGGGGTGGGTTCAAGTGAAAATGTATCACAACTTGCATCTTTTTGTCAACGAAGTGAATGTCCTACATTGAAATATGATAGAAGTCTTTCATTGTTTATGATCATTCTCCATTCTAAGGTAGGTTGACCATACACACAGCCAACTAAATATTGATCATAAACAGTAAAGGAAATGAGTAATCTTGCTAATCATTAGTCTTAGTATGTATACAGTGCTTTCATTAAGGAATAAATATAAGATTTGTGAATTCCACATACACTTTGCAAGATGTTTGTCAGAATATTTGAATGTTATTAAATATCAATAAAACCACAAAAAAGACAATTTAGGATTTGCATGCAATAGCACCTCATTTTACCTTTCCCCTAGTAAAGTCAACATTGGACACCTTTAGAGCAATCAACTTTTAAAACAATGGGAAAAGGGTTAAATTGCTGAAGACATGTGTTTTCTCTTTTTCTCAAAATGATATTAGCGCCAGTATGCAGTAACTGCTGGTTGTGCTATTGTTATAATGTTACGGGATTAGTTTCCCTCATGCAGTATTCAGAGTCGACCCAGCACCGGGATTTGTGAGCTTAAGAGATGATGACTTTCTAAAAAAGACTTTGTATTTCTATTGAGATTGGCCGTGTAAAAAACATTAACAAATATCCTGTTGCTGAAAAAGCCATTGGAAAACTTGGAGAAGAGATTCTCCGCCAAGAACACGGAGGAGGACCAGTCTCAGACCTTCAATTGGTAATTGCTATTGCGCGCTTAAACTCGCGTATCCGTAAAAGGGGATTGTCCGCAAGAGAAGTGTGGACACAACGAAGTCAATTCACCCATGATCAGTTACCAGTGTCAGATAGATACATAATCAATAACCAACATAGACAGAGAATAAAAAATCACCCAAAACGTCAGTTCTCTAAAGCCAAAAGTGACATGACCCTTAAACAATCTCGGGTTACGGTTGGTGACTTAACGTATGTATATTCTGATCGCGACAAATCCAAGGCTCGTATTTTGTAGTCTCAGTTGATGGGGAATGGTGATTCATAAAAAGGTTCTCGGGCAACCAGCTACGCGCTACAACATATAAAATAAAAACTTATGAATGTTTTCGAGTCCCATGTGACATGCCTTCTTTACAAACTCAAAACATCGACTTAAACGATAGTGACGATGATACTGACATCCGCGCTCCAACTGATTATCATCCACCTGCTCCAGTTGATATACCAGTCAAATTGTCTCTACCCGCTGAAACTATTGATACACATGTTTTACATTCAAACCAAGACGACTATTTGATTCTCCTGGGAGAGTTTATAAGTGACAATGACAGCACTACTAATTCAGCTCAGTTTGATGGCAACATTGCCAGTGATTCAGAACAGCAACCTAACGGTAGGGATTTAATGCAATGTGATAGACCAAAACGTAATCATAAACCTCCAAAGTACTTACAAGACTATGAGACACAGCTTATACGTAAAAGATTTATAATATAGGTTGCCAATACAGACTGTTGTTGTAGTTTAATAAAAAAGACAATTTTAAGGATGTTCTTACAGTAACTTGCTACTTTTTAACTTAACAATAAACAATTATTGTTTGTCAAACTCTGTTTACACGTATATTTATACACTAAATTGCAAGTTATGAATTGTTTCAATTATTTGTCTAATGTGCTTTATTTGCTGAACATAAGTTTTACATTGTTAGTCTTTGCTATACTGTAGTATAATATCTGATTCATAACTTGTATAAAACTGTATTTTAATTTCAGTTATAATTAACAGTTGTATACTGTTATCTTATACTGATTTCAATAGGTAAAATAATAAGTGAACTAAGTGTTTTCTTAAAAAAAAAAAAATGGAAAAAAGAAGAAGAATCCACGCCAGTATGCAGTAACTGCTGGTTGTACTATTGTTATAATGTTACGGGAGTAGTCTCCCTTGTTCTTATTTCCGGCTTTCGAAATGACAATGTTTTATGTTCGCTAATTGTAGCAATTGATTACGATTAAACATTATTCCAGATTTCATTGACTGTGTTATCTTGTCAGATATATTCTGTATCCTTTTACTGGCATAGCTTGGCATCCTAATTATATCATACTTTGACAAGCGTTAAAATGTAGTCCAATATTTATAATTAGACCACTCTCGAATATAATATCAGCTAAACAGTTAAATTTCATTGAAGTTGTTGTAAGTGAGTGTAAAGAACGGCTCTCTGCAAAGGAGATTGATCTACGCGGTTGGTATTCACTAGTTACGTGATCAACAGTTTTAGCTTAGAAACAGTTTATATTTTAGATATACATGGATAAACATTATTAAATGCATTCTTCACAAATCAAGACATCTCTTTGAACATGAAAATAACATTCAGTAAGTTAAAATTGCTAAAATTTTATCTCGATATTGACACATAACAGTCTGCTGCAAGTCTAATAGGGACTGTTTTGTCTTCGTAAATAAAACAAAAAGAACATAAATGCGAGTCAAAATAAGGAAACTGCAAATACTTAAAACATCGGAATATTTATTTCATTTTAGATGTGTCATAACTTAGTGTTTTTAAACAAACTCGTCCTCCCATGTCATTTCCGAAAAGCTATTAAAAATATAAGGCGCGGGCTTCTGCCCGGCGACTAATAACATTTGTATGAAATCGTAGCACCAACCATTGGTCCAAGGGACGCCTTTCTGTATTTAATTAACCCAATCCCACATACAGGCGCTTTCTGGCGCCTCTGCAGCAGACGATTTATGAAAGTTTTGTGGCAAATGGAGAAACTGCTGAAACTGAGCATTTTTTGTCACAATGTTTTAAACTCTATTCAATATTCAAAATATCTTTGTTGGAGGTTTACTATAGTGTAAGCCAGAGGTTTCCGACATCATCTGTCGTAGATTTATTGTATGTTGGAAGAAGTTGAATATTTAAAGGATGCTGTCTGTCACAGCGGCAGCGCTCCAGATCCGATGGATGTACGTGTCCTCACATCAAGAGGTTTTAAGTTTGAATCCAGGATCTACCTGAGCTAACTCCATTACATATGGCGATTAAATGTAACAAAATTGCAGCAGACGACTTTGAATCCAATTTGGCATTAAAATGGGAAACCCATGTAAATAAAAATATATTTACTGCATAGAGTTGAAAACATTGTGGCAAATGCGCCACAATGCTTCCAAAGGTCGTTTGCTGCATATGCGTCAGAAAGCGTCTGCAGGTGGGAAAAGGTTAATGCAAAACACATAACATAGCGTCACACCATCTGATCAAAGCCTATATAAGCTTAATGCTTTATGCACAATCCTTTTTAAAGTCAATATGATATTTATTATTATGTATATATGTAAATACGTCTGAATAAAATATTGTTTAAACCAAGGTAAGATACATCTACTTATTTGTCCTCCAGCTATACATAGGCAAACTAGACACTGTCCTCGCTCAGATGGAAAACACTGAGTCGGAGTTGTATACGTCTTCCTGAAGATGCTACACATACAGGAACTCGACAGTTCCGGGTCATCGACAATTCCGGGTCACATTTTGAAAAAAAAAAGTTTAGTATTCGAGAATGATACCGTATTTCGACATTTTGATTTTCAAGTCATTTCCCCATTAGATTGTCTATTTTCACTTTGATTTCGCACGTTGTCATTTCAAAAAACGGATGTCTTTATCACGAAACGGTTGACTGAATCGATTCCCGCGAAAGCAAAATCTCCATATATTTGTTTATCTGTCACAGCGAATATAGTTGATTATAGCCATACTTTTATGGCATTCCAAACGTTGCAAAATTGTATAAAACAAATATATGGAGTAAAAAATATAAATATGGGGTAAAAAAATATATATATGGAGTAAAAAAAATAATATATATGGAGTAAAAAAAAAATATATGGAGTAAAAAAAATATATATGGGGTAAAAAAATAATATATATGGAGTAAAAAAATAAATATATATGGACTATAATTTGAATTGTGGGATAGCATTCATTTTGTAACAACGCATTTCATTGGCTCGTATATTCCAATATGGCAGCTCGCTTCAGAAGGCATTTCAGCAATATCCACCTCTCTCTCTCTCTACTTAAGCACAAATCAAGGTCACGTGAGAGAGAGAGAGAGAGAGAGAGAGAGAGAGAGAGAGAGAGAGAGAGAGAGAGAGAGAGAGAGAGAGAGAGAGAGAGAGAGACAGAGAGAGAGACAGAGAGAGAGACAGAGAGAGACAGAGAGAGACAGAGAGAGAGACAGAGAGAGACATAGAGAGACAGACAGACAGACAGAGACAGAGACAGAGACAGAGAGACAGAGACAGAGACAGAGACAGAGAGACAGAGAGAGAGACAGAGAGAGAGAGACAGAGAGACAGAGAGACAGAGACAGATACAGAGAGACAGAGACAGAGAGACAGACAGACAGAGACAGATACAGAGACAGACAGACAGACAGACAGACAGAGAGAGATAGTGAGAGACAGAGAGAGACAGACATAGAGAGAGAGACATATATAGAGAGAGATGGAGAGAGAGAGAGAGAGAGAGAGAGAGAGAGAGAGAGAGAGAGAGAGAGAGAGAAAGACATATACAGTGAGAGAGAGACACACACATAGAGAAACAGAGACAGCTAGAAAGACAGACAGAGACAGGGAGAGAGAGAGAGAGAGAGAAAGAGAGAGAGACAGACAGACAGACAGACAGAGAGACACAGCGAGACATACAGACATAGAGACAGACAGAGAGACAGACAGACATACAGAGAGAGAGACACAGACAGACAGAGACAGAAAGACAGAGACAGAGAGACAGAAATACAGCGACAGAGAGATAGAGAGAGACAGAGAGAGACAGACAGAGAGAGACAGAGAGACAGACCGAGAGAGACACAGAGAGAGAGAGTGAGAAAGAGAGTTGTTTTACTCCATATATTTTTTTTTTTACTCCATATAATTTTTTTTTTACCCCATATATTTTTTTTTTACTCCTTATATTTGTTTACCATACACATATAATTATACATCATATAAATAATTTTTACAACACAAAAATGAGTCAAAATACTAGACATATTTTAATTATACCATACACATTTTAAACTTTACTATATATATATACAGTATACAATTTTGCAACGTTTGGAATGCCATATACTTTTAGTAATACATGTATATGTTGTACTATATAACTAGACAATAACAATGACATATTCAAATAAGACAAATCGACAGTAATCAAGTGTTGTACTATGAATAGACAATAACAATGCAATATTCAAATAAGACGAGTCGACTACGAGTGTAGGATAATACCCCCTTGGGATATCAACCTCATAGGATAATAATATAAGTTAAATATGTCTTTATAACCATTATCAACACAGTATAGAAGCCTGGGTGTGATATGTCAATTTATCATAATAAGAAGAGGAGTTTGAGTACTGCTGGCATTTATTGTCTGTTTATATATCATTTCCTTTTCCTATAATGTTTTCAAACGCCGTCTACAGGGGCAACGAATTTCAGGTATATCAGCATCTATTTGAAAACATTCTGGCAACATAGTTCATAATGATGAATTTATCGATTTGTTGCAATGGTTTCATTTTCATTGAAATAGATAATTTGATTTAAAGATATTTTCAATAGTTTAGCCTACATGTTTTCAAAGTCCGCTGCAACAAATATGTTGTGTGTGGGAAATGGTAAGAGGCAACATTGCGGAAATGACAAGAAAAAATAGATTGTTATCTTTTTTTATTTACATCAAAGCATTTAACCTGTAGTAGCACATTGTTTTATAAAAGTATTAAATGTAATTTCAAATACTTTTCTCTAATTTTCCCCGGTAGCTCAGTCGGTAGCGACGCTTGCTGTCCATCCAAGGGTTTTGAGTTCGAATCCCGGCTCGGCCAACTTTCTTTCCGACGATTGACAAAAGTCAAAGCGACATGCGTCATTCGTCTTCCACTTATGGGCTAAGTCTATGAGGAAAAGCAGCCAGTTGCGTGGGAAGATTGTTGTGTGGAGATCTGGTGTGCGAAAACCAGGAAATGCATGAGTAGGTGAACTGGCCGCCGTGATATAACTGAGAAATTGTTAAAAACGGCGTTAAATGCATCTTTTTGTTCATATCAAATACCATGGGTGTATTATTCACTAAGGGCGAAGTTTTTTTCCTGTGGGAACATTTCCGATGGGGTTAATATCCCGTGAATGTATTGCCCGTACCCCATCAACTACATAGAAGATAGCAGGTACGAAGGCGCAAACAGACTAATCTTAGTCCAAAAAGCCGTACTTGCAGTTTTTAACGGGGCATAATTATTTGAACTTCCTGGTGTCTATAATTTCAGTAGAAAACATGAATTATACAAATATATCGACTGCAACTTTGTCCCGAATAACGCAAGGTAAGATCGCATATGCGACCGTTTACTAACATGTGGTCGACCCGACGTAATTTAAAACAGAAAGTGAACGTAATTTAAAACGGAAAGAACAGAAAAATGTCGGAAACCTGGATTGTGTTTCAATTAACCCTCCTGCATGCATTCATTCTGAAGCAAATGACTTTAAAATATGTATATTTTAAATGAGAAATGAATAAAAGTATGATTTATGAAGAAGACAGTTGGAATTTAAAATAATGAGCAATTTCTCCTTTTGTCACAATGTTTTCAAAAGTCGTCAACTGCAGATGCCTCAAAATATGTCTTCAGGTAGGAAAAGGTTAGGACGCGTCGACTATAGGGAATTGTATGTGCGTAGGTACAGACCATTCTTAGTCCATCAAACAGTCCCGATAGAAGTTTTTGTCCAAGTTAGAGATATACATTTTAACTTCCTGTTTTTAGCTCCACTGGCTGAAAGCCAGTCGAGCTTATGTCATGGTGATTTGTCCGTCGTAAGTGCGTGCGTGCGTGCGTGCGTGCGTGCGTGCGTGCGTGTGTGCGTGCGTGCGTGCGTCAACTGTTTGCGTCAAACCACTTTGCCTCCCTAACCACTTGGCCAATTGGGATAAAACTTCATAGGAACCATCCTCTCGATGTCATCTCCTAAATTCCTTGAATGTTTTTGAATCCATGCACAATTCTGGTTTCCATGGCAACCGGAAAACAAACACTTTAAAAATGTTCTGCTCCCTCCAAAACTGTTCTACCGACTTTCAAATAATTGCGTAGAAATGTTCCTTGGATGACCCTTTATCTGATTCTTTCAAGCCATGTTATTTGGTCGAAAAACATGGCCGCCAGGGCGGGTTATTTTGCCTTATATGGCTATAGTGAAAATCTTCGCCTCCGAAAGTGTCAGGCCGATATTCACATAAGTTTGTAGAAATGTTCCGGATGACCTTCTATCTGATTCCTTCAAGTCATGTTGATTCGTCGAAAAAAAAGGGCCGCCAGGGGGCGTGGCTATTTTGCCTTATATTTGCTATAGTGAAAACTTAACAAATCTTCTTCTCCGAAAGTGTCTGGCCGATTTTCAAAATAGTTTGAAGAAATGTTCCTTTGGTGACTGCATGGTTATAGTGAAAACTTAAAAAATCTTCTCCTCTGAAAGTATGAGGCCGATTTTCAAATAAATGCAAAGAAATGTTCCTTGGATGACCCTTTACCATAGTCCTTCAAGCCATATTGATTTGTTGGAAAACATGGCCGCAAGGGGCAGGGCTGTTTTGCCTTATATCGCTATAGTGAAAGGATGAGAAATTGCTCAAAGTGAGCACACCTATTTAATAGATCTCATTCATTTATATGTTTTGTTCAGTCTTGCTGTTAAGAAAGACAACGCAGATCCCAGGAGCGGTTGGACTTGTATGACATACATAAAAACCATAAGAAGAATAGGTTGAGTGAAGATGGGCATTTGATCTTAAATGCATTATGTACATGTCATAACTGGGCAACAAAAACCCGCCGCATAACTGGGCAACAAAAACCCGCCAAGAGCGCATCGCGCCCCCGCCCAGAGGAAATCGCGCCCCTGCCCAGAAGAAACCGCGCCTATGAATAAAAAGAACCACCCCCGAGGAAATTAATGTAAAAATTAGTGTAGAACTATACAAGGGAAAAATATAGTGACCTTAAATATTGAACCAATGAATCAAAACATAAAACAAGAAAGACATCCGAAAGACTTTGATCACATCTATCTGCTTACACTATTTACCTGAAGGACCTCCTGTTTGGTAGGAGTAACTGACAAGACTACTCTGGATTCGAGCATCATAGGTAAATTGCAGATGATAGGGTTTAATTTAGTCAAGAAGAAGTCACCGAGATGTAATTTGATTTTTAAGACAGATTAAACCGTTAATGGTTGTCACTTTAAGTTAATCCGAGTGTAAAACACAATAGGAAGTTTCAGCCAAGAACTGTCTACATGAATTACTTGTATCTCAAATATTAAATAAGTGTGTTAACACACAAGCAAAACGCTATATATATATATATATATATATATATATATATATATATATATATATAAATACAGAAATTATTGAGAGCATGTTCTATCATAATTTGTAATTATTAGAGAAAATAAGCTGAAGTTGTTCTTAGTTATTAATGAGATGTAATCAGCTAATATTTAAAACCAATCGACCCGAGTTTGCCTAAAACAGTACCCCATGCAGAATGTATCAATAAAACCTGATGTGATATTAGTATTTGTGTTGAGCTTCTTGCTAATTTAGCTGCAGAAAACTGTCTTTTTTTTAGTTTATCTAAAACAATGCTCTTGTTTGTCATATACCAATAATGATGAAGAAGCAAATTAATCACGGAAATGATATATTGTACTGCCTTAAACTTTACATATAATGATGAAACTTATAAACAGTTATTAAAATCAAAGATACGTTTATGCATATCTGAATCATAGCAGTTGTACTACTAGCATTGACAAGATATGTGTCAACAAGAAAGATGAATACATCATGAAAAGGAATCAAGGCTGCCTAAAACAGTCCAAGAAACCTTTTTTTTAAAGATACATTTACGAGCAGCTAAATCGTAATAGTTATAGTAATGACAGTATACGAGGTGTGTTAAAAAAGTACGTGGACTTTTTCAATAATTTGAAAACTTTCGGGGTGATTTCAATTAAATTTTACCTCCATTTATCAGAATATGTGCCGCATAGATCTATGTAGGCATTCCATATTTAGTATAAAAAACGATTACTATGGAAACATTCGCAGTTGCCAGGTAACACGCACCCGGAGCACGCCAAATCATAATGCTTTTATCTCATTTCATTTAATATATTTTAAAAGATAAAATTATCCTACTTTCGCGAAATTTCACCTGCTGATTACGTGACGTTATGGACAACGGTTTATACCATTAAATGACGTCATTTCTGTTTTTGTTTGAAACAATAACAACTTTAATAACAAGCGTCGGCTGGGAACGCACGTAAAATGTCGTCAACCGAAAATACGGAAATCCGCGCAGTCATTAAATTGTGCGCGAATTTGAGCAAAACACCAACAGAAACCATGAAAATGTTAGAAGAATCCAAACATAAACCACGGGTCTGTAGATCTTTATTTTTTAAATGACATAAATTGTTTCGTGAAGGAAGAGAGTCAGTAGAAGATGACCCTAGAATAGGACGAAAACCAAAAATTAATGCAGCGTTAACGTCATCCATTAAAGGAATTATTGATGGAGATCGGCGCCTTACTGTCCGAGATATATCACAACAGATTGGTATAAGTGTCGAGCCGGTTCACACCATTTTAACAGACAAATTTGGAATGAATAAAGTCTCTGCTAGATGGATCCCGCGAATATTATCAGCAGATCAAAAAGAGCGCCGAGTTAAAGACTCCAATGCATTTATTAAACGGTACAGACGAGAAGGAGAAGAATTTTTAAACAGATAAAGATGAATACATCATGAAAAGGAATCAAGGCTGCCTAAAACAGTCAAAGAAACCTTGTTTTAAAAGATACATTTACGAGCAGCTGAATCGTAATAGTTGTAGAAATATGAACCCAATGCCAATACGAATAGCGCCTGCTGCGTCAGTGTGGAGATGAAGTGTGTGTGATGGAATCCAGTGTCTGTCCAAAATCAGACTGTTACCATTGAAGTGATTTGTGAATATGAGCCGAGCTCTGATATCTTTTCGGCTTTCCGAATTAAATGTGATTATGTGATGATAATGTGATACTTTTTTGGTGAGATTCGTGAGACGGCGTAAGAAACATCGACCTGGGACGACCACCTTGCAGCAGAAGTTTAAGAGACCTAATAAAGACTGTAAGACCTTATGTTTTCAGGTTCGTTTCTTACATGCTGTGTGAGCTTCCATGGTATGTGAATCTAACTCAATCCCATGACTGTGATGAGCGTTCTGGCGTCTTCTGTTTTTTCTGTTTTAATTGGGACGCGAATACGGTGGCAGAATTGTAGAAATCAGTCAAGGTATTGATTGCATAGAGGGGACACAGAAGTGCCTAAGATGAGAAAATCATCCAGTATATGAACCATATGGGCATTGTTCAAATGGGATTCTGCGATATATTGGAAGGCAGAGCTGAATCGTTCGAAAATTGCGCATGCTGAGGAGACACCCATCGGCAAGCATCGGTCATAGTAGAATTTTCCTTGAAATTTAAATCCAAGCAAGTTGTGTTCCTGCTGGTGAATTGGAATGAGACGGAATGCGGAATCAATGTCGGTTTTACTGAAAATATACCTTTGCCTAGAACTAGAGGCTTTCGTACTGCATCGTCAAAAGATTGGTATTGTACTGTAGTTAGGTTTGGGTCAATAAAGTCATTGATGGAGGAGCCTTTTGGATAACTCAAATGATGAATGAGCCTGAATTTACCTGGGGGTATTGGGGTCACTAAACCAATTGGCCTAATGTGAAGGTTTGGGAATGACGAAGTGTCAAAAGGACCGCATATGCGACCTAGAGACAGTTATGTTTGGAGCTTAATTTGTACTGTTGAGGTATCTTCCTGACATGATTTAAGATTAGGTGCTGAAGAGGAAGTCCGAGGGCCTGTATAACCAATTTGAAACTGGTTTTGGCGGGAAAGTTGAGGAGCTGGCTGGAAAGAAGTACAGGCCAGAATTCCGTGTGGACACTGTCCCATGGAACGCGTACTGATTCACTCAACATACGAAACTGGTTATCGTAGAAGAGAAAAGCCATGCCAGGGCGGCGTAGGGCTATGTCTATTACTATTACACCATACATCACAAGTTGAGGGGTTGTTAGATAGGTGTTTGGTTGCGTACATAGCAAAGAAGCGTAGACAAGAGGGCCATGATGGCCCTATATCGCTCACCTGATTTAATAGGGAAAACAAGCTTCGCCATGTTTTTTCAACGGATCGGAAATATTTGAATAATCTTGGTAGAGGGTGCCCCAAGGAATATTTGTGCAAAATAATTTTCAAATCGGGCTAATACTTTTGTACGAGAAGATTTTTAAAGTTTTAACAATGCACATATAAAGAAAACAAGCTCCGCCCCCTGACGGCCATGTTTTTTAACGGATGGGAAATATTTGAACAAACTTGATAAAGGGTACCCCAAGGAACATTTGTGCAAAATAATTTTCAAATCAGGCCGGTTCTTTTGGACAAGAAGATTTTTAAAGTTTTAACAATGCACATATCAGGAAAACAAGCTCCGCCCCCTGACGGCCATGTTTTTCAACGGATGAGAAATATTTGAACAATCTTGGAAAAGGGTGCCCCAAGGAACATTTGTGCAAAATAATTTTCAAATCGGGCAAGTACTTTTGGACAAGAAGATTTTTTAAAATTTGGAAATTTTCCTTTTTTCTGATGCCGCAGCAACCAAAGTTCTACTTGGAATAACATTCTTTGAACAACTTTGAAAGAGGATCACATAAGGACCATTCCTATGAAGTTATTTTGAAATATGTATATTGGTTTAGTAGGAGAAGTCATTTGTAGGAAATTGTTAACAGACGACGACGACGACGACGACGGACGCCGGACGGTGAGTGATCACAAAAGCTCTCATTGCACTTCGTGCTTAGGTGAGCTAAAAAGCAGAGGTCCATGACTCGTAGAAGTTATTTTCTTGGACTTTGATGTAGGTGCCAAGCTTCTGTTAGAATGCTTATCCATTTGAAGAGTGTATTGCGTTGTGGTTGTGTGTGTGTTGTTATTAGGCAATCAAAGTGCCATTTTAATATACTTGTCTTTCCAAATCTTAATAATCTTTTAAATTATTGGCGAGCTTATATGCTCGGCAAACTGCCAAGAATTACCTTGCTCCATTAACCTTGAGCAATGCTCATTAATCACTCCCGGGAATGAAACGTCCTCCTCTGTATCGGAATTTGAATCATCCGAACTAGAACTGTCTTTTTGGTAAACGTCTTTATGCACAGCTGTGTTGTATATAACGTTTGTTGTAGATTCTTGCTGCGTCTAGCTGACCCTGTGATCGGTATAGGAATGCCTTTCTGGTATTTTCTTCTTCGAAGGTGAAGATATGTCTGTCCCCTGGTAGGAGGAGACCGTTTGTCGTTTGTTGCTGCGTTTCATCTGAAAATGGGAGTGAATGTGATTAGAATGACTGTTTATTACCCCCAGTTGCTGCTTTTGTAGCGGTAGAGCAGCGTCAAACTAGTATTACTTGTTCCTAGAAATCTAAGCATGGGAACAGTGTTGAGCTCTGCCAAAATATGCCAAAATATTTATATTAAGACAATTTTGAAAGTTCTGTGCACACTTTCTCTGAATTGATAGATATATTTCGCTATGGCATATATCCAGAGAGATGTTTAATAGCTATTTGCAAAATGCTGAAAAACCCTGCTAAATAGAAACAAATTACCCACGACATGACCCTTTGACATGAAAAATGAGTGTAAATCGATAAGATACAGCACAGAGCACCGTGAATAAATGATGTAATCCCGTTAAGCATCCCAAGTTAAATACCAAGAAGCACTTGGTTTTACACGAGCGCTGTGCAAACGGATCATATGATAAAATCTGGTACAGAGCGCTGTATCCAAACTTAAAATGTAGCCCATGGTAAAGGGCAGCAAAGTCTTAGTAAGAGCCAAGTCACAGAACACTGTGATATAGTAGCAAACAAAGGGGACCAGAGCACTGTGCCCAAAAAACGAAGGGGGTGTGGGGTTACATCGAAAACTTAAAAAACAGGAAATAAACAAACTTATACATTGGAATCTGCAATGAATTGCCAAGACTGGCTATCTGAAAGAATGAAAAGCATATCAGTTTGAAACAAAGCAAAAGTCATTGCAATGTTAACCATAATATCATAGTTAGAAATCTACCAGAGTTAGAAAATTTATAGTACATATCTTATTATAATGTGGAAGAACAGATGGCGACGGTGGCGGCTCTCAAAGTAGCAATCAACTTCCTCTGACCCGACGGTGACCAAAACCCCTTGAGTCTCCATATTTAGGTGCACCCTTGGAAAGTTCAGTGTTGGTTTCGGTTTACTCTGGTATTGAACCAATCGGTAGCCAGAAATCTCGAACCCAAGATTTCTCGACCCCAGTTTCCTAAGAATAGTCGACCTCATTATCGGTTTATGTAAGTGTCAATGGATGGTTTAACACGCAAGTTTGACTGATTATCGATACTTGATTACTTGTTGGTTGATTATTTAAATGAGCTTGATGTGTTATAAATAGTTAATCTGCTGAAGACAACTTTGAAAACATTTAGTAAAAAATAACGAAACTGTCTATAAATGGAAAGAAATATACAAAAATTCAATGAAGTTGAAAGCATTATGGCAAAAGGAGACATTGATCATTTTTTTGCCACAATATCTTCATATTTGATAATTCAGTAACATTGTGAGAAAAGGAGAAATGTCCTCTATCAAACAATACAACACATCTTCTGCATACTTTGAAAATCATGATATTGGATAAATTAGTAACATTGTGAGAAAAGGAGAAATGTCCGCTATCAAACAATACTACAAATCTTCTGCATACTTTGAAAAACATTGTAAGAAAAGGAGAAATGTCCTCTATCAAACAATATTACAAATCTTCCGCATCCTTGAAAACCATGATATTGGATGAACTAGTAACGTTGTGAGAAAAGGAGAAATGTCCTCTATCAAACACTACTACAAATCTTCCGCATACTTTGAAAATCATGATATTGCATAAATTAGTGTCATTGTGAGAAAAGGAGCAATGTTCTCTATCAAACAATATTATAAATCTTCTGCATACTTTGAAAAACATGATATTGGATAAATTAGTAACATTGTGAGAAAATGAGAAATGTCCTCTATCAAACAATACTACAAATCTTCTGCATACTTTGAACAGAATAATATTGGATAAATTAGTAACATTGTGAGAAAAGAGAAATGTCCTCTATCAAACAATACTACAAATCTTCTGCATACTTTGAACAGAATGATATTGGATAAATTAGTAACATTGTGAGAAAAGGAGAAATGTCCTCTATCAAACAATACTACAAATCTTCTGCATACTTGAACTTTGTTTAATGTCAGCGCAACTAATGATTATTTAAGTTTTTCGATAAATACATCAATAGTAGTGTAAACAACAATTAATTTACTAATAATTAGAATAAATTACAATTATCACACCAACATTAACACCCATACAGAAACATTTAATTTTACATTATCAAAACAATGTAGCGAGTTTACAACATACAAAAGCATAATTATTATACAACATTGTTATCAAAATGTTAACATACATTTTTATTACAATGTTAACATACATTTATATTACAATGTCAAGATACATTATTATTAAAATAAACATTATCAAAATGTAGTGATTATACAACAAAAGAGCCATCATCCATTCACACCTATATAACCTGGGTTCTAAATTGGGGTCGACTTTTCTTAGGAAACTGGGGTCGAGAATTCTGGAAGCCATGACTTTGATCCAGACGTTGACATTTTGTTTGCAGGAACAAACGATTTATTCAATACCTGTCCCCAGTCGACCATCCGTCAACGTTTACGGGATATCTCGTCTTTGAAGATGGGCAACGGTGGGTGATAGACATAACGATCACTTTATTGATGTTTAAGGAGTAAAGCAAGAATTTAACTAGGTCCACAATCTGACCTGCGAGATCTGCGGGAGACAACCAGGTATTGAATAAATCGTTTGTTCCTGCGAACAAAAATACAACGTCTGTATCAAAGTCCTTAATAACATCGACGTTGTTTGGTAATCGGTAAATATCAGCTTCCAAAAATCCAGAATATTGTACCTTGGGTGGTCCGTGTAAGTCCCAAGTGAAGGTTAAGTCGTCACCTGTATGTATAAAGACTTTAAGTCTCCGAACAAAGGAAAGTCCAAACAAGTGAATTCACTCGATGGGCGCGGCCACGTTGATGTGTGACGTTACCGAGTTGTGTTGTGTTGGTGACCTATAAAAATATCTGCGTCGAGTGAAGCAATGAAATGCGTTTCTCTGACTCACAGAGATAAGGTGAAGGTTGACATCGTATTCCCATTGGTCAGTACTTATCAGAATACTAGAAACTGCCGTTAATGGGGATCAAGAAACTAAAGATACGCGTAACCTGCGGCTCCAAGACCCAACTAGAGTAAACTCAACAAATACATAAAATATGTTATGTTTGCATACAATGCCATTTATAAAGAGTTTCTATATTGTCTACGTATTTTTGTTGAAATCCTCCGCTGCATATTTTTTTGTAGGTCGAAGCGGAACAGATAATAAAGCTGTCCCCTTACATGTGATGTACTTCTACAAAGTAGCGATTCGTAAGTTACCTTAAAAGATAATAACTTACTCGTCTGTCAAACATGCACCGTTATTGTGTATGTCTAGTTATCCAGTAAACGGAAAGAATCAACACGCTTTCTGGAAGAAAGTTGTTAATCAATCTTTGAATGCTTTCATGAAAAACCAAATAATTACCACAATAGAAAACAACCAGGCTTTACATAGTTTTAAACTCCTACACTATGACTTTTCACAATGCAATATATGGTACTTCTGTAGATTATATAGGAGTCAATTGAAATACTGCTATACGGTAATACATGTAATTTCCAGGTCGTTTTCTAAAAAAGTATAATACATACTGTCCAAACTGTAAAGAGTCTGTTTCATGTGTAGCTACACACCTGCTACTATTTTGTTCTGTAAACGAACCAATACGAGAGAAGCTTTGAGTTCAGCCTTTCTATTCCTTACGAAAAACCGATTTCAACGCATTTATTTGTATGAAACCCGACGTGCAAATCCTTGAATTGTTATCTGTCTGTATGTCATTTATTCTCGATAACAACTCCCGAGTCGCATGTTTTAAACAGTGCCTGAGGTATGTACATTACTTGAGTAAAATTAGTGTGTGCATACCTATATCCTAAAGGTATATATATATATATCGAGTAGGCTCAATACTGATATGTGTATATGTGTATATGTACATATAGGTATGTATGTATATATATGTGTGTATGTATATATGTGTATACATATTATTCTATCATTTCTGTATAAACCATTATTTGCTCATACATTGTGTGCTGTGTGTATGCATGTGTTCGTGCATGAGTGCATATGTCCGTGTGTGCGTGCGTGCGAGCAAGCGTGTTTGTTTATATGAAATTGTATATTGTAATGTCAAAATACCACTATAAGCAATAAATAACATGATATTTATGTGACACATTCTAGCATCGCATATAACATAGGCTACCATATCTGGTAAATCTTTTGTGAAAAGAATTGCTGATGGATATTCAACTTACAAAACATTTGAAATGCTGCTGTTCCTTTAGTTTCGATTCGTTAAGGATAAGCATCAATTTTCTTACATGCAGGTCTAGTCGCGTATCATGCGTGTAATAAATGATTAACATGCACCCTCATCATGATCCCTCTCCATTATTGCATCCACAATCATACACAAACACCCAACAGATCCCTCCAACACTCATGCATAAATTGCATATTTTCGATATTACTTGTATGTCTCTTTTAGCTACCTGTAAATAACTAGTATGTGGACTACTTACTGTTATTTTGTTTGTATTTGTCGTACTATGTATGTATGTATGCAATGTCATTAAAATCAGACCACAAAACTTCTATGTTACATACGTATATTGCTATATACGAGTGTGCGAGTTTAAATGATCTGGTTTTAATGAGATTGGTATGTATGTATTTACTCTTCATTCATGGAGGAAATAAAAAACTATTGGTTCTCTCTTCTAGAGACCCTTAAAGTCGGTCTTCGTTTCTGTTCGTTTGTAAAATGTTTGTTTGTTTGTTTGTTTGTGGCAAGTGTAACGCCAACACTGTTCAACAGATTTCGACCAAACTTGGTAGGGATGAATGGTCTAGGCTCTAGTTGTTCCTTTTGTAGTATGGTCGCCATAGAAACCACCATTGCTATGGAAACGGGCGAAAAGTGCTTTTCCTGCGAAAACTATCTCCTCCCACAGTTTGTCGAATTTAGAAACCACTCGGTATGCGTTGTGTAGCCCATCAGTTGCTGCATCGAATGATGGTCCCGATTTTTGATCCATCTCTTCGTTTTCTTAATATTTGAGTTGCCGTAAGGGGTACCATTTCCGCGGAAAACACAGACACGTCAAAACTAAATATATCGACACAAAAAGAAATGGTTTCCTATTACCTGATCGCTGATTGGCTAAAAATCCGGACACTACCAAATATCGACGAACCAGAGAGCACTTCACATAGCCATTACAACTTCCGTTTCCCGTACTTTTACACGAGGAGAAGAAATATTCAAGTGAATTTGACGCTGTTCTCGCGACAACTCGATAGCTTGTTTCATTATTCGTGCGGTGTCGTGTGAGTAGAGACAAGAGAGAACCATCGTCGCAGTATGCTTGTCTATCTATCTATCTACTACTGCTTCGTAATAGAATAATGGTCTTGTTTCAGTCCCATTATACTTTTATTTTGGTGTTTTCGAACTATTTCGGACTAATTATCACTTGCAAGGACATACTTGTTTCAAATTGTTTCAAACCCATGCCATTTAATGATGTAGGTTTTTTACAAATGATAACTAAATCGATCATTGGTTATGAAAACCTCTTTATTTAGATATTTGCTTTACATATGCGTATTTTCGGCAGGTCTTTCCAACTGGAAGTTTTCAATGGCCCCTTCTTTGCTCGATAAGAAACTGTTAAACTGTATTGTATATACTCACCGAAACATATCACACGACAATCGTATTAGATTATTCGGATCGGAAAACTAATTTCAAACGTTCTTTGACATACCTGTTCTTCCGAATCTTATAAAGTTATCGGATGATTAACGAGAAAGATTTTGACCAAGCTGCTCATAGGCTCCGGATTTATCCTCGTCGTGAAGCGCGTGTATTATTTTCTAAAGGTCTCTCTTCCAATGGCGGGGAAATTACTTTGCTTGTCGGGTGATTTCTGTTTGTTTAACTTCTGTTAAACAAGTAGATTTACGATGTATTTCGAGACCTGTTCGCAATCATTAGATTACGCAAATGTTTAGTTTGATTAAAACGTAAGAGCACAAAAGACGCAGTGACATGAACTAACGCACCGAAAACGAAATACACAATAGAAAAACAGGGAAATACAAAGCCTTCATTACTTTGGGTTTCATCTCTGTCATTTTGACGTCGCGTGGAAACGCAGCCTCAGTATTGAATAGGTTTCAATTGTGTACCTTGGGGTTTCGTAATCGAATGGGAGCAACCAACATTAATATATCTATAGGTGCTACCTATTTACGAAAAAAACCGCAAGATAATTATAAACAAAAATTAAGGAGCATACTTTGGCCATAAAAAAGGATTTATAAGTAATTGACTAGACAATAATAATGTTAATGTCATGTTTCTTGCATTATTAAAACATATTTGGAATTCGTATTGCTGTTGTCTTTTATTTGAACAGAAAATAATAAAGTAAAGACTTTCAGAAAATCAAGGAATACATTTATAATGAACGAGGTTAAAACATGAGGGCCAAGATGATCCTTAATCTATCACCTGCATTATGGCAAAGAAGCAAATAGATCAGCCCTTTTCTGATGCCATCTGGTAACTGCCTTTTTCAACCAGTCAATATGACTGGAACAAATTATGTAAGGGGTCACATTTCTGCTAAACGCTTTCCCTATTAGAGACGGTTTCTGAGGCCTATGCAACAGATGATTTAGGAAAAGATTGTCGCCACAAGAACAATTGCTTCTTATGAGAAAGTTATCATTTCGCCACAAAGTTTGATAAATAATTATACTTTGAATGAGTGAGTCAATAGCTCATGTATAGGAATTTGGGGTCTTTCATGTTGATACCATTTTTTTGCGGGAAACGACGTCGCTCCATTGACGTTACGCCAAGATGAAGTGTAACGGAAATGACGTCACGTCCTTCTTTGGCTACAATACAGTCAAAATTTAGTTTCGGGCGTAGAAGGCTAATGCTGTCGTTTTTTTGACGAACGGGAAAACATATTTCTTACAGATTTCCATTTATTTTTAACTTTTCGTATAAATGTTAATTCCAACATAACACAGCACTTAAATGATCCTAAATATCGATTTAAAAAAAAATGATTAAAAAGACGACAATAATTTTCAATCCGTGTTTTTCTGCTCATTTTATACATACCCAAAATAACGATTTAAAAAAAAAGATTAAAAAGCCGACAATAATTTACAATCTGTGTTTTACGTCTGCTTTTTATACATATCCAAAACGGCGGCCCCCATGGATTTTTCCAGTTTCATTTCAGAAAGCTTCATGGGTTATTGAAAAAAAAAAAAAAAAAATCTCACACCTGTTACCTATAAGCGAAAAAAACCATTTATGTGTTTTTTTCGTATTATTGTAAAGAAAAACTCTGAAATATGTTTTAAAAAAAAGACCTTTGTGAATCAATAAATTGTATTAACTGATTTCAGAAACAACACGATACAAAATACGTATGTCTTCTACCGTTATTTCCAAACTATTTAAAAAGCATAGCCTAGGATGTTGTGGAAATTTATTAAATACCCATTAAATGTGTCTAAAGTTTCGAAATAGGTTTACAGTCCTGACGACCCAATTCATCGAAGCTCAGAATGAAGTTCACCATTCCTCAACTTCCTAGGCTACGCTTTTTTAACAGTTTTGTTAACCTGTTTTCATCAAAGCTCAGCAAAAAAGTTTCGGGTGATGTTTTTGCCTTATGTCTAAACTTAAGACGTTCCTCCCCATACAGTTTGTTCTTTCAGACCATTGTATTCTTGCAATATGTTGTCTATACATGTGAATTTTTAATTTCAAAAATGCTCAATTTAGATAATATATATCCTTAAAGTTGTTAAAATTACTTTGTATTTGTTGTTTATATACTTCCGTTTTTGTTATCATACCTCTTCTTCAAAGACAAAGCTATGTGCACAAAGTAGAAAAGCTATTTTTACTATTAAACGCTTTCAATACAACTATGGTAACTTTCAACATCATGAAATATTCAAATTATTTGACAGTATGGTTGTTCCCATCCTTACATACGGTTCCGAGCTATGGGGTCATTCATACTCTGATGTCGTCGAAAAGGTCCAACTATACTTTTGCAGATACTTTTTAGGGGTTAACCAGACTGTCAACAATAGCATGGTCCTAGGAGAATGTGGAAGATATCCGTTATGTGTTATATATTTTACAAAAATAATATCTTATTGGTTAAAACTATTGCATATGCCGCAACACCGGTACCCACGAAATTGTTACTTAATGTTAAAAGCCATTGACGATGCGGGAAGAGTTACATGGGCGTCAAAAGTAAAATATTTATTATACACGTATGGCTTTTGTAATGTCTGGATTTCTCAAGAAGTTGGTAACTGCAATGTATTCTTATCTAGTTTCAAACAGCGCATCAAGGACTGTGTTACACAAAATTGGCATGCCGACATAAATCCTCGAGATGCAACACTTATAAATATTTTAAATCCCTACTAAACCCCGAATCATATTTAAATATGGACCTATCGTTCCAGTTAAGAAAAGCTCTCGCTAGATTTAGATGCTCTAGTCATAAACTTAATATTGAATTGGGTCGTCATCATAACATAAACAGAGAGGATCGAATATGCTTTTATTGTTTATTGACAAAAGATGTTATAATTTTAGAAGACGAGTATCACGCATTTTACATTTGTCCAAGATTCGAAGAAGAAAGAAACAAGTTCATTTTTAACTGGTACACTGGTTACAGAGAGCTCGAGGGTTTTTATTTCTTGTTAAAAACTAACAATGTTGTGACTCTAAGAAAAGTAGCTATTTTCGTTTCAAAAATTATGAAAATGGTCGACAATCAAAACATTGCCGTAAATCTTGATCTACATCAATTGTGAGAATGATGTACCCACTTGTACACATGTATGTATTGCCATCTTTTATCAAACATCACTTTCAAGAAGAAAAAAAAGTTGTATGCTGTATTATGGGCCTGAGGCCTTTATTTACAAATAAAATTTCTGTATTCTGTATTCTGTATATTCTCAACTGGAAGGAGAATATACTTCCCCTCCTTCTATATTCAGTACATCCTATTTTGGTGAGGCGACCTTAGAACCTAGACTGTCTTTGCCAATGGGATAGAACATGAACAATGCAAACTAATGCAGACTGCATGCAAGTGTAGTATGATCTTTGTTTACTCTTATCGCTTCTCATATCAATTCACATCATAATTATTGCATCATTGTGTTTGGGAATTGGCATAAATCGATGCAGCACTGACAGACAATATTCACTACATGTAGTTTCAAAACTGAACACATTCTTTTCAATATTGAATTGGACTTGAATTAATCTAAGAGATACCTTGCTTATCTTTATATTACGTTTTAGATAATCTACAGTCGAGTTCTTGGAGAGCAGAGTAAATGTGATTTTACCGTAGGTCACAGTCTTTTCTTCTAAGGATGGCCAGTACAAAATACACTTATCCTGAAATTATATTGCAAATGCACTTCTTTTTTATCGGAGAAGAGACCGGGGCGGAATGTTACCTTTTCAAAGATTATCAAATATTCAGAAAATGAGTATATTTACTGCACTGCAATTTACGCGGCCACAAATTACATACAATTATCAAAGTATTTTCTTAAGCCTATATATCATTCGTATAACAAATTAAACGTTTATTACATTGTTGAAAGATGGGTAGTAATGTTACTGTATTTTGATGAAAGTGTTACAAATTCCGGGGCAAAATGTCACGAATAGCAATATTTGCAGAAGTTTCAACATTTCAAAATGTTTATCTCCATCTTCGGTTCATCACCTTTAAATATACGATTTGGATCGTCTACCATGAAATCGACTAGAAGATGCAACTGCCTCTGTCGATGTATTCGCCTGAAGTGAGCTCTCGGAATGCCAAGGCTATAATTAGCTATTGCAAATACCTATTGTGCACATGCAAAGCCGGTTTTGTAGCTACCCTTGTTGAGGACATAGAAACTCAGCTACCTTGTACCACCGAGTACCTGCATTTCAAATAAAACTTTCCACTTGAAGTTTCCATATATGTTTTATATTAAATTAATTAAAACGAATTTATTTCATGCTTACATATCAATTATAAAACATTCTCAGTGAATTACAATAGTATTAACTCACAGTTTATAACGTTTTCAGTGTGTTTATAGCTTTTGCAGTGAGTTTATAACGTTGCACTTTTTTATCCAATGTGTGAACATTATTTATGACAAAAATGTAATTAATCCGGCATAGGTGAAACTAAAGTAGGTTTATTTTGTGAATTTGAAACAGCACATTATTAGGCAATATATCCGTCTGCAATATTGTTTTAGGTTTGAGTTTTTGTGTTTGCCATATGTTGTATTCACAAAGTTTTGTCACATTCTTATTCTATATTTTTTTTCATTATTTCTTTTAATTCATACAGATATGGCCAAGTATGATAATATTTTGGAAATAAATTGATTCTTAGTTGACGATACATATGACATTTATGTATAAGATGATATTCAGTCTCAACATTATTCAATATGCACATTTGAAATATGCCATTATCCATAAACAAATTATTATAATGTCCTTCCTCAAAACAAAATATGAAGAGATGTACATCTAAGCCTTATCAATGCAAAACTGTTTTTATTGTTATTAACACAGTCTAGATACGTTTCGGGTTTAAAGTACGTATAAAATGATTTTAGCATTATTACTCAAATCCGAAAAGAAAGATTGAATATAACGATATTTGATTTGCCGATTAATAAGTTCGTCGTCAGAATTTGTGATATCTGATTTCATGTGCATACATGATTACTAAATGGCTTATTTCTGAATGAAAAGTATTTACAATATTGCCTTGTTAACAACCTTATGTAAAATGGCATTAAGACATGTGTTTATTTTGTTCCGATATATTTAATACTTGCTATCTTACGTTTTAAAAGTTAAGGATATTTTCTCCGTATATTGCTGCTGAACTTGTTTGTTTCCGCTTACTAATAATTTGTTTTTAAAACTGCAAATGTAACATTTCTACGTCTTCAGCTTTATGAAGACCCAATGAACAATAAAGAAATAAGTCCAAATGAGAAATTCAAAGTCAAATAAGCTTTCATTGCTTGATCAGATAACCTTTTTTGTGACATTTAGAAATTGTTCGACTCCGCTTAGACATTCGAAACAGTCACCCAATGAGGTACATGTATATGATCTTGCACAAACCTTGCGATACGTATATAGAACTTTAAACATTTAAAGAAGCTTACAGTTATTATAACTGAAACCAAACAAAATTACAATAAACTTCATCAACTGCTTCACGACAATCTACAAATGCACAATAGGTTTTTATATAATCTAATTTAATGAAATAAATATACAAGCGTACGTCCCTTTACCGCTTTGAAAACTAAACTGGTACTCAGTCATAACATTATTAATTTCTGCCAAATCTCTAAGACGCTTTGCTAACATTATCGATACCATTTTTAGAAAACATACTAGTTAGGGTTATCCCTTTGTAATTGCTACATGTATCTCCCTTTTCAGCACCTCGGGTATCAGTAAATATTAGCCTCCGCCTCTGTTCCCACATGTCAGTATATCGCTCGTTTCTCTTTATCATTCAACTACTTGGGTATAAACTTCTTTAAAAACGGAAAATGGCTTAACACTCAGAAGAAAAAAGTTTTAACTTTTTTAAGTTTTGCATCAGAAATAGTGTATGTACACTAATTTGTAGAAAAAGAATTTGCTTCAAATGATCAACAAATCTGACTGCACTATATGGGGAACTCGACAGAGCCCCTTAAAACGTAAAATATAATTTAAATTAAACAAAACTTATCGACTGAGAATATCGCATAGTCGATTAAACTCGTGCCTGAACGTACATGGCCCTTCTCCCGCTTCACTACCATATTCGTAACTCACAAGCAGCACATAAATTAAGCAATCGACTAAATGATTGGTTTAATATGTTTTACGAAGGCTAGCCCCATTTCAGTAGAGCCTTACTCTGTCTATCCATTCAGTCCGGAGTAAACCAGGCCGGAACTGCAGCCCTAGCGGTGCTATGTTCCTTAGTTGATATCGATGATCAATCACATATCCCAAGCTGTTCATTAAAGGATTGATTGATTGATTGATTGGGCTTTAACGCCGTTTTTAACATGTTCTCAGTCATATCACGGCGGCCAGTTCACCTACTCATGCGTTTCTTTGTTTTCTCACACCAGTACTTCACACAACAATCTTCCCAGCAACTGGCTGCTTTTCCGCATAGACTTAGCCTATTGGTAGAAGACGAATGACGCATGTCGCATTGACTTTTGTCAAACGTCGGAAAGAAAGTTGGCCGAGCCGGGATTCGAACTCACAGCCCGCGTCACTACCGACTGAGCTACCGGGGATCGGCGTTCATTAAAGGAATTCCAGGCTGACAATGAAAGGGGACAATTCAGATTTAAATGTTCTCAGCGCAGACCGTGCCACCGGTCTGGATTACCAGGACACTCAAGTCCAGGTAATTTCAGGAATCAAATAAGAGCGGATACAGAGAAAACTCCTGTCAGGAAGAAGAAAACCAAATTGTCAGACCCTGACGTGTCAACAGGACCAAACACTTACTTCGAGACATTACAGACTAAGCCTGCTGTGGGAGTAGTAAGATTTACATAAGGTCCTGTTCGTATAAAGGAGAGTTCCCGTGGGAAAAGTCAGACAATATTGTTGGCATTTGACAGGCACTTCCATGTGGACCGTCTAGGAGTTAATCTAGGTGCTAACATTTATGACTTAGAAGTGTTGATTTGGCGGATCAGGGTAGTTACAATAGAGCATCCAGTGGAACTTTGCGTTGGTGTTATGATCTACTGCGATACGGAACACTATGGTCAAGTAGGTCTGGAGGCAGACACAAAGTGGCGTTATACACCCGAAGAAGATCGAAGATTAAGAATTTGATGTAAACCAGAGAAGAAGCTTCACCTGCTGCACTGTTTTACTTAGGGTCTACAGCAGGTTAGGGAATGGAGAGACGCTTTTCCAGATTGCTATTTCGGCTTCATGGGAAAGACTGCAACAATTGGAACGGCTCAGCGGGAGGCTCTTAAACGAATCCCGCTTGATAGGCTTCTTCCAGAGACTGATGCTCACTACTTGCACATGCTGAATGGATTAAAGATAACTTCAGCATACCATGATATCAGCAAGTACCGGTTTGTTGCGGAATTCCTTTTTATTTTTCGAAATATGTATGTGTATTACGACAATAAGGTATATCGGTCGACAAGTCAAACCACTTTGTGTTTTAAACTTTGTTCGAGAGGATTGTGAGTTCACAATTGAAATACTTGCCAATCACCTTAATTATTTTATAAATTGTGAAGTTGTAACGACGTCGAAAAAAAAGATCTATGTTCAATGTATTTATAACAGCTGCAAAATTAGTACTATTCGTGATGTTCCGAAAAGACTTTCGGTTACGATCTAGAACTGAATACGAAATAACATTTTGCAAAAAAAGTGCTAGAGTGGTTCATAAAGTTCAGCTGTGCTTTGGACAATCTGGAAAATCTTATTTATGTACATGCGGTACAAAATCAGATTGCAAACATAAGGAGGGTTCTCCAATCACACTTTCTTCATTGATTTTCTCTCAACACAGCCCAATGTAAATTGTTAAGACTTTTCCATGTACAACGCATTCACTCCAAGCGAATTTAAAACCATCCTGGCAAACATAAAGAAACTATCTATAAGTTTAATTATTGAAAAGTTATAGGATTTTATTAGCAGTTTACAAATGCATATTGAAAAGGGTTGAAAGCTATATTGAGGACTAACAAGAAGCAACAAACAAAGAGTACAATTCATTCATAATCTATAGAAACAACATTCAACAAAAATATTGTGTTGGTAAATATATATCTAAGTATTTGATTTTTAACGAGCGTTCGGGAATGCGAATAGAAAGACTCAGTCCAAATTTCTTAGCAGTAAATGTAATAGCAATACCAAATAATCGTTTGCAAAGTCATAAACCTTAAAATGTCGAAACTTACGTGAATAATATCTGTATCAAATGTTCGTGGAATAATCGTTCACGATAGACCTATTTTACAACGTTAAGTTGTCAAAGAATTGCTGCAGGACTTCATCCGCTTTCCTCATACATACGTTATCTGACTCCTCTGCAGCAGACGACTCATCATGGGCAATTTCTCCATTTGCGAGAATTATTATAGCTGTTTTCAATAATCCACACATTTGTTATGGTGAAATATCATATGTTTTTCTACATATTTTCGTATGCGTCTGCTGCAGATTTGCTGTATGTGGGAAAGGGAGGATTAAAACGAATTAGAAAAATATATTTTTGTGTCCAATAAAAGGGCGTTGCATTTGCAAAAGTAAAAGTATGGTCAAAAAGAAATAGAGTCGCATACTTAGGTTGTTCGTGGTTTTAATGCATTAAGATGTGTATGTCTAAATATAAGAAAACATAGCATAAGAAAGAAATCCAATATTGCATTTCTGTGCGCATAAATGTCTATTTACTACATTCACACTTAAAGAGAAAAACACAACATTTTTGAAGATCGGAGGAATTTTGTACTATGTGTTGTTGATACTTTAGGGTTCTGTTAATGAAATAAAACCACGAACTATCTATGTTTGTGGTTCATGTGCATAGGTGAGGGTAATGGGTATCAAATATAGTTGAACATTAAAACATTTTATCTGTTTTGATTAAGTCTGCCAAGGCTTATATCTGAAAATCAAAGAAGCGTCTTTTAAACGGTTCGGTTCAAACTCAATATAGTTCTAAGACACCTTCAAATTACATGTAATATCAATTATTTATAGCCACACCTATGCTTGCCAAACTTGTCAAAAGAAGAAGCTAAGAAAGTCTTTGGAATATCCTGACATCTGAACATAAAGAAATATTTAACGAGGCAATTCAAGGAATATAACATATTATTTAAATGTTGCAAACTTAAGGTATCAATAACATATCTTAACATAATGCATGGCACACAATATATGGCTTATTTAACAGTAAACAATTATCAATAACATAAAACACATACTGAAAGATGATATGACATTTTGTTGTTTGATCTGCGCGGGAAGTTATCTCAAACATAAATAAAACTGAAGTGGTGGTTCTTTGACTCTGTATTTCCACTGATTGTATGAATGAAAGTTGTTCAGCAAACAGCAAACACACAGGCCAAATTCAAGCGGGCCGGATGGATATTAAAAACAAGTAATGCACATTTCAAATGTTCGGTAAAGTTCGCGAACTTGTAAAACATCCCTTCAAAATAATCGTGATTCTCGATAGCAAATTGATGAACGTGATTATCTTTCTACCATAATATCCAACTTTAATCTAGTTTCAATTCTTTGCAGCCTTGCAGTCAAGGATGCTAGCTATTTTGCAATGTCGATGTCAACTTTACCAATTTAATTATGAATTACATATACTGATCACGAAATGATATTTAAGAATTGTCACTGTTTTCACTGTTTGACGATACACCTTTTGCTACTTCACATATAAGAATGATACTTATATACAATGCATTCACAAAATGATTGATGTGTGTTGATTGCGACGGACTTTCTTTTAAGTATTGGGGAATTTCGACTCTTAAGATGTGTATACAGTTGATACCAACATATCAGAAGACTGCAGTGGCGAACTATTGTCGTAAAAGTGTGAACTTCGATCGATAAAGATCAATATTACTCAATTATCTGAATGTATACTTATGTGTAGTTCAGATTTCCTTCAATCCTGGTAAACAGAACATAGCATCACTTTGTATTAAACACCATGTTGACCCAATAGGCACATTAGATAAACAATAATTGAAAAGTTAGGCATTGACCAACATTTCTTGTCTGAGAATATTGCGGGGAAAACCGTTCACCTAACCAAACATGATAAATAAATAATTATATTGTCCTAACTATAATTAGAAATACGTATTTAGAGATAGGTTTTAGAAGTCAAACACACATTTGTGGTTACAATAATTGTTTACATGTCTCGTTCCATTGTGACTTCATTTTAATGTTGTTTGCCATTTTGAACGATATTTAAATTTAATGTGTTTGTAACCTTGCCAGATGTATATCTTCTCTTTGTGCATTATTCCTGTTATAATCGCTAGTTTTATTCTAAGTCTACAACAATTTGAAGTTACGGTAGCTTAAGTGTACATGGAGCTGATGTTGAAATATGTAATAATTAATACATTATGTCACGTATGGCCATCCGTAGAAGCCACATTCCATTAACTTTTGGGAATTTCTTATGGTTGATGTTTACTTAATACTCTTGTCACCTATTATTCCGGTAATAAATGACGACGATATTCAAAAGCTCATATTTAGTGGCTATATTTCAATGCTATAATGAAATTAAGAAAAGTTTTGTAGCAGCAACACAGTGTACATTCCTGGTGTCAGAGCAAGTTCCATGAAGATAGCAGATATAGTATTTACAGTTAGTTAATAGTGTTGGCATTTCCGAAGTGACTGTCCATCATATTGTTACTGACTTTTATTCATAAAAAAAGCAGCGTAGTTCTTGATAGAACTTCCACACAAGACCAGAAGCCAAGCGTTTCAATTGTGTCATAAAAAATCTTTATAAACATAAAAAATTATAATCCTAGTAAAATGTAAGTGTTGCTCACTGACAATGACACTTTCTGGTTTTAGCCCCAATGAAGCATACATTACGAACAACGGCGTATTACAAATCAGACCATGCCTATCGTTTCAAAGAGGACAATAAGCGTCAAGAAGGTTTTATTTGCCATTTTCTTCAATTAAAGAAGAAGCCCTTTTGTACAACTTCCTTGACTAAAGAAGCGTCACGGACAAGTTTAACAAAAATAAAGTACTTCATCTGTCTTATCATTATTTTAGTTATTTTAAAGAAGCACAGCTTATTCATGACTTTTCTTCAGTCAACAAACGTAAAATTGTGCAATCTGTTTTTAGAACAAGAATAGGTCATTCAGGTTAAACGGCCAACTTACACCTTAGCCCTTATGATTGTTTTCTTATTTTCCTTGCTCAAACAAATTATGTCAGGTGAGAGTATTACTACTTATTACTACTTTACCTTACTTTTAGTAAAAATACATTTCCAACAGTAGAGAAATATTCAATTAAATTGGATTGAATTGATATTAAAATCGTCCGAGTTGTTATGCTAATTACTGTAATATAGTACTGATACTTAACATTGAATGAATTGTATAAATCTTTTAAACATTTTAATGTTGATTTGTCAGACGACGTAGATGTTTAGCTTCTCACAAAGTCCCAAACATTGGTGTTCCTGTGATGTGCCCAAAATATAATGTAACTGTTATGGCTTTACGTCGATTTTGAAATGTGTACATATCAAAAATGTATGAAGCAATTAGTTTTCTGTTTTTTTGTGCGATTTATCCAGTGCATTATATTTTGAATGTGTCAACACATTGTAATGAAACGCAAGTATAATGTGTAACAAGACTATAATGAACAAAACATTTATTCATGGATGACGATGTATGTATACATATCGGATCGATTAATATTCCCGCTTTTAAAAGCAATGTAGTATTTGGCATTGGTAAGTTTATAATCATCATATGTACAGGCTACCACAATGTAAGCATGTATATCAAAAATATATTTTAGACTGTCATAGTATTGTGTTAGATATACAACAGCGTCAAAATAAAAAAAGATAAAAAATACCAAGTATAACGCACATATAAAAAATTTTCTTCAAATTATTCAAGTTATTAATACAAACTAAACAAGAGTTGTCGAAGGAGTATATAGCTCGCCTATCAAGGCCATCGTCTATCAGGGCCTACTTCAGAACAGTTATAGCATTATGTAAAGTCACACATTATCACCTATTGCAAGATAAAACATCTTTTCAATACTTGCATGCAAATGTTAAACAAGTCCATACAGGCCTTTTAAATCTGTAAATTTGTTTATATACGATAAGCAACAGCATACACAGTGTCTGAGAAAAGGCCTTGCACGCAAAGGTTTGACCAAAAGTCTAAGTGCAAAAGGGGCACAATTCAGTCAAAATCCATTCCAGAGTTATGGGACTTGACATACAAGGTCATCGAATGACCCCAAATAAGTGTGTGAAGTTTCAAAGCAACATCATACACAGTGTCTGAGAAAAGGCCTTGCACGCAAAGGTTTGACAACAATTATAAGTAGAAAAAGGAGCACAATTCAGTAAAAATCCATTTCAGAGTTATGGGACTTTACATACAAGGTTACCTAATGACCCTGAATACATGTGTGAAGTTTCAAAGCAACTGCATACACAGTGTCTGAGAAAAGGCCTTGCACGCAAAGGTTTGACCAAGCTGGCAACGCGTACGCCAACGCCAACGCCAACGAGGACGCCCGGACGCCAACGCCGAGGTGACTCCATAAGTTCCCCTATTTCTTCGAATATGCATGAGTTGCAATATATTTACTTTTGACATGAACATGGAAACAAGTTTCAATGATTATTTTTGCAAAATTCCTATGACAATTATTTCATATGTTATGTCAAAAACCGTTTACTTTCATCAAATATTGATCTATTTAATTACTAAATATACATAAAAAGAATTGTACCGATTTTCGAAAGTGACGAAATCTGCTTTTGTTAAAAGATTTTACTGAGGCATGAACGTTCCACTGGATAGTAACGGATAGGTAAGAATCATTTAAATTAGAAAATACTAGAAAACAGAAATACGTCACCTTATAATAATACAGCTCAGATATAACCAAGAGAGTATAGAGTGAAAAACACACATTTGTTTGTTCATAAAAAAGAATGAATAACTATCCGGGTTTGGTATCGAGGAATATGACTGTTTTCATTGGTTCTGGTAAGTATTGTCTTGAACACGTGATTTGATGACGTCATGGATAAACACGTACTGGTCCTGTAAAACGATAACAAAAGGGGCTCGTTAATAACATGTTTCTTTCATTAGGGAGCGGATTCATCAAACATCATCTGCAACCATCATGAGAAATGTTTGTAAGAATATTTACTTGAAAAGGTCAAAGAGATAATTCAATTTGATGGTAATGTTCGATATGTATATATGAGTCACGAGACAAGTTAATCAATATATGCTTATCAGCAAATATCAATAATGACACTATATGCCTTGTCTATCCCCTGTCGTATACGCTGTAAGAACAGTAAAGACCTAAAACAGAGAATACCTATGTATACAATTTAATCGTAATGGCCAAGGTTGGTTAATAACGTGCGACGTTGCTCAATGATTCTATTTGGATTTGATATTAACATTACATATACCTTATCGTTTCAAAATACCTACAATTCATAGTTTTGTAACCGTTATGCTGTCAATTCCGTCAGCTTCAAATGTATATCATTATACCTTTCTACGAAGAAAATGAAAACCTATGAACATTATATAATCTTACAACGTTTGCTATGATGTCATCATTTCTTTCCTTCATCATTTTGACTGTCTCGATTATGTTGATATGGCCACCATCTCTAATCATCCTGTATACTTCGCTAAGTAAGGCACACATCACTCCACAACGCTGGGTTCCATTGCTGAAATATATATATACGTACACAATTCAGATTTAGATAACCCACTAACCCACTAGACGTTGTTTATTTCAACAGTAACCTGAGCGATTTGTGAGTGTCAGACATGGATTACATTTGAGTAAGAAAAGGTAAAGGTATCGTTTATAAAGATCGTATTAAGGTGAATTGGTATAACACTTATGTTGCTATAATGCAATGTTTTGTTTTCAAAAGAGGCATTTCGGATTAAACTGCATGTAGACGAACACACAATGCTCTGGTAGACGCGTTAATATCTCCAAATGGCTAGACGCTGCCTATATGTGCGTATCGCAAAGTCGGCCAGATTATACCTTGGATTGTGTAAGTTACCATGAGCTGGTTATCAGAACATGAACTCGATTGATTGATTAAAGCGTAGCGCCGTTATCTACATTATTTAAGTCATATCATAGTGGACAGTGCATCAAACAATGAGTTACCTGGCTTTCATTCATTAAATAAAAAATCCATATCTCAATTAGTTGGCAGGTGTGCATATATTATAAAATATGGCAGCCTATGGTCCTGTCTAAATGTACTTGTCGTACATAAGAATGTAAATAAGTAGGTCAAATATTGAAACTATATCATCGATTTATGTCTGTTTTATGAATCATAGAATAATTCGTA
The DNA here is from genome assembly GCA_031761405.1 of Serripes groenlandicus. NCBI lineage: Eukaryota > Metazoa > Mollusca > Bivalvia > Cardiida > Cardiidae > Serripes > Serripes groenlandicus. The sequence goes on along the minus strand of JASEVX010000006.1, from coordinate 58,572,986 downwards.
TCAATACTGTAAAATGATTAACTTCGCTTAGACAACAAACGTGTATACAGACATTGCAATCAATGAGTCCAAAGAAACGTTTCTCAACAATTGCTTTGAGGAGTAAATTTCATTTTTCTAACAAATGCTTATACACAACAGAACATTGACTGTTTCACGGGATGTTACTCACTTGCAGTAGATAAGAACAGGTTCAGTCTCATTGAGACGTCTTTGGCGATCCAGAACCGCTTCTACAAAGTGAGCCATGGAGCTTGGGTCTTTTGGAACATTGTCGCCGGACGCCCAATTGTTAAATTCAAACTGGGATATCGTGGTGTCATCCTTTTAATAAGGGAGAGAGAAATTAGATAAATTAGTTATGTCCTTCCCTTTGTTTGTCTGCAGTTAATAAATTGTAGGAGATTGAAATATTAGAAAAATCATAAGTAATATAACAAGAGCTGTCAGAGGACAGCATGCTCGACTATTTCGGGCTTGTCAGTAAAATAAAGTTATTACTTTATCATACTATTTATAAGCGAAGTACTTTATAAGTCGTTAAAGGGTCATAATTCTTACAAAACCTTCACTGAATTATTCACTCTTGGCTGTTGGTGGTAGTATTGCTGGTAAAAAGATATTGTAAGTGTTTAAGCTATATCTCTAATGGTTTTGTAAAAAAGTTGGGTGGTACGAAAAACTTAACCGAAATTCTAAGTGGAAAAAGGGCCATAATTCTTACAAAAACATGGACAGAGTTATGTATTCTTGTCTGTTGATGGATGTAATGATGATGAATAAGTGGTGTAAGTTTCAAAGCAATATTTGTAATGGTTTTGAAAAAAAAGTGAATTGGTACAAAAAACTTAACCAAAAGTCTATGTCAAAAAGGGCCCTAATTCTTACAAAAACCTTGACTGAGGTATGTACCATTGTCTGCTGATGAAGGTTATGATGGTGAATAATTGTTGTAAGTTTCAAAGCAATATCTGTAAAAATTGGAATTGGTACAAAAAACTTAACCTAAATTCTAAGTCGAAAAAGGACCATAAATCTTACAAAAACCTTAACAAAGTTATGTTCTTTTGTCTGTTGATGGAGGTAATGATGGTTAATAAGTATTGTAAGTGTTTAAGCTATATCTCTTAGGGTTTTGCAAAAAAACTGGGGTGGTACGAAAAATTTTACCAAAATTCTTAGTGGGAAAAGGGCCATAATTCTTACAAAAACATGGATTGAGTTATGTACTATTGTCTGTTGATGAATGTAATGATGGTGAATAAGTGTTGTAAGTTTCAAAGTAATGGTTTTTAAAAATAGTCAATTGGTACAAAAACTTAACTAAAAGTCTATGTCAAAAAGGGCCATAATTCTTAAAACAAACCTTGACAGAGTTATTTTCTCTTGTCTGTTGATGGAGGTTATGATGGTGAATAAGTGTTGTTAAGTTTCAAAGCAATATTTGTAATGTTTTTTACACAAAATGGAATTGGTACAAAAAGCTTAACCAAAATTCTAAGTCGAAAAGGGGCCAAAATCTTACAAAAACCTTGACAGAATTATGTACTCTTGTCTGTTGATGGAGGTAATGATGGTAAATAAGTGTTGTAGGTTTCAAAACAATATCTGTAATGGCTTTGACAAAAAAAGTGAATTTGTACAAAAACCTTAACCAATGTGTGACACCAACGCCGAGGCCGACGCCGGGGCGAGTAGTATAGCTAGCCTTTTCTTCGAAAAGCCGAGCTAATAAGAAATGCGTCAGGATAATACGACAATAATGTTGACGTAAATATCAGCTTCTTAACTGTTTGTTTTAGATAACTCATTGTGTTTTCCTTTACAAAGAAACAGTCTGCATCAAAAACTTAACTAAAAGTCTATGTCAAAAAGGGCCATAATTCTTAAAACAAACCTTGACAGAGTTATTTTCTCTTGTCTGTTGATGGAGGTTATGATGGTGAATAAGTGTTGTTAAGTTTCAAAGCAATATTTGTAATGTTTTTTACACAAAATGGAATTGGTACAAAAAGCTTAACCAAAATTCTAAGTCGAAAAGGGGCCAAAATCTTACAAAAACCTTGACAGAATTATGTACTCTTGTCTGTTGATGGAGGTAATGATGGTAAATAAGTGTTGTAGGTTTCAAAACAATATCTGTAATGGCTTTGACAAAAAAAGTGAATTTGTACAAAAACCTTAACCAATGTGTGACACCAACGCCGAGGCCGACGCCGGGGCGAGTAGTATAGCTAGCCTTTTCTTCGAAAAGCCGAGCTAATAAGAAATGCGTCAGAATAATACGACAATAATGTTGACGTAAATATCAGCTTCTTAACTGTTTGTTTTAGATAACTCATTGTGTTTTCCTTTACAAAGAAACAGTCTGCATTGTAGACGAATGCCGATACAACAGTAACTCATATAAGGAGTCTAATCCGTGATCCATGGATGAACTACTAAGTTTTAGAGGCAGCTTTATTGTAACCGTTCCGAAATGACATCGTAATATTTACAATCTCAACCCATAATGAAATTGTCCATCTTTGAACAACATTCATGACAAGGTATTGTCACTGCATTTATTATTATTCAATACTTACAGTCGAATCATTCAAATTAATTTTCCTTTCCGTAAATATTGAAGTTTTTCTCTCTTCTGCTAAAGAGAGACCAAACCTTTCTTGAACGGCCTTGTTTTCCAAGCCAAGGAATGACAACCTCTGGAAATAGAGGTATTATTTATGAATGCGTTTAAATACGTTATGTTAAATGAGGAAAGTGCTCATTTTGATGAAAATCTCAGTGTGCTACCGCATTTCTACGGGAAGACACCGTAGGCGAGTGGTTAGCGTCGGGGATTTGGAACCGGGCACCACTGTTGAGTGCACTTGGAAAAGACCAAGGCCTTGTACTTGTTCCGGTGTGTTAACCCTGGGTTCATGAATGTGTGAAGTTTCGCCGTGATGTAACTGAAATAAAGCTGAAAACAACATTTCTACTGCTTGATCAATCATCGATGCGGTCAGGTCAATTATACAATGTATATGTCATTTTCTAACCAGTATACCTCTTGAATGTATATTTGTAAGTGTGAAAATGTTGTCTGTGCTAATAACTTATAATGGAACCCTTTTCCAGTGAACTCACCTTACTGGATGTCATGGACACATCAGCTAAGGACACGATCGTTTTCACATTCTGCTCCTTGACCAACGACCAAAACTCTGTCATTCGGGACTCTGTAGGAGACTTACAAACAATAAATGCATCTTTTTCCTCGTGGCTCTGAGATCGAATAAAAATAGAAATGACTTTGAGATTTCTTCTTTCGAAATATATCTCTTTGAACCAAAGGCATTCACAGATTACAAGGACTTGAAATGTCTTATTCGAAACATCCTTACAGGTGTTGATCTAAAGATACTATTTGGAATTGTTTCCATACTGAATCATACGATCAATTTTAATAAATAGGAATATAACTGTTGAAAATATTTAAAAAGAATATAGCTGAAAGGGAAATTGTTCATTAAAATGAGATCGTGTGCAAATATGTATGTAGAGGATTTCAAATATTGTTCATGATAGGATATATAATTAGGCAGAAACATTTAATTTAATTGATGAAAGTCAAGCGGAATTTCGACATTGTTATTCTGTAACTGATAATTGATTCACTTTACAAAGTATGATCTATATTTATTATCTATTATCTATTATAGTAAAGAAATATATTTGCAAACCTGGTGGTCGTTGTTTTGTTTTAAATATGGATTTTAGTAAAGCATTTGATTCGTTAGTGCATGACAAATTATTCAGAATTGTATGTAAAATGGGACTTCATGGGAATAGGATTAATGTTTTGGTATCAGTGTACTCAAATCCGAAGTCCAGCTTACGTGTCGGTAATATAACCTCTAAATCTTTTTCATGCAACATAGGTACACGACAAGGGGACGTAAGCAATCCAATAATTTTGAACTTGTTTATACAAGAGTTATCTACTTTTTTAAATGAATATTGTCTTGGCATATGTATAACGGATGCAATATCTCCAATACAATGTATCCTATATGCTGACGATGTTGCACATTGTTCGTACACTGTTAATAACTTACAAGTTCAATTGAATACACTTTCTAAATTATGTAAAGAATATAAACTTTCAGTTAATATGAAGAAACAGAGATTATAGTATTCAGGAATGGTGGCCCATTGAGATCAAATGAGAAGTGGAGATTTGAAGGGTCGAATATTAAAACTACCCCAGTCTATACATATATGGGTCTTCTGTTTACTCCCAAAATGTCCTGGTCAGCTGCGAAATACAAACTTGTCGAGCAAGCAAAAAAGGCAATTTACTCTATTAAATCATATCAACGCAATTTTGGACATTTCACATATACTTAATATTTTAAGATTTCTGATACAATGATTACACCTTTTCTTACTTATAGATCAGAAATTTGGGGAACTGATTATACAGATATCATAGAATATGTTCATTTGAAATATTGTCGTGAATTTTTAGGTGTTAATTCCACAATAAATTCCCGTATGATTTTATCAGAATGTGGAAGACTACCTTAATGTTTAATATATAAAACAAAAGTAAGAAATATTGGTGTAAACTTCTACACACGCCTAATTATCGATATTCAAAGCAATGTTATTTTATGCTAAAAGCACATGATGAAATTGGAAGAGTCAATCGGGCAACAAAGGTCAAAAACCTACTATGTACGTCTGGTTTTGGATACGCTTGATTCTCTCAAGATGTTGGAAATGTTGAGCATTTTAGAGCTCTTTTTAAACAAAGAATGTCTGATTGTTCCTTTCAATATTTACAGGAAAACATAAATAGCTCATCACGCTGCGATCTTTACAAACATATTTATTCTTTGTTAAATCCACAGGTTGATATGTCTCCGTATTTAAGAAAGGCGTTTGCAAAATTCAGATGCTCCAGTCATAAATTTGACATATAATTAGGAAGACATTTTAATAATGACAGGGAAAATCGCATTTGTAATTACTGTTTAAATCATAAAGACATTTTAACAGTTGAAAATGAATACCATGCATTATGAGAAGTTTTTACAACCTGATAACAAGAGCGCCAAATGTCACGAAATACGCCCGTCCTATTTTTTTGAGTCCAAGTATAGTGATAATTGGATGTACGTCAGGCAAATTTAGAGAGCGGACACTGTTGATATAGTTTGGGCCATTTCGACGGATATAAGTGTGGAGTGACTTAGATAACGTCGTTAGTTATCGAACATGACCAAGATATTCTGCCCATCAACATATTGTCTAAATTGGTGATGATCAATTACAATGACTCAAGCGATATGACTGATTATAGCACTTGTCCGAGTTATTCTGCCCATACACATTCTGAATAAGTTTGGTGATGATTGGATAAAAGCTTCAAAAGTTATTGATGAGAAAAGACCAATAAGATGTAATTTCTATAATTAAAGAGCAATAACTCTCCATCCAGAGAATGATTGATTGATTGGGGTTTAACGCCGTTTTTTAACAATTTCTCAGTCATATCACCACGGCCAGTTCACCTTCTCATGTGTTTCCTGGTTTTCTCACACCAGTACTCCACACAACAATCTTCCAAAGCAACTGGCTGCGTTACCACATAGACTGAGCCCATTGGTGGAAGACGAATGACGCACGTCGAAATGTCTTTTGTCAAACATCGTAAAGAAAGTTGGCCGAGCCGGGATTCGAACTAACAACCCCTGTATTGACAGCCCGCGTCGTTATCGACTGAGCTACCGGGACTCGACAATCCAGTGAATGACGCGATATGGCTGATATTTTGCCAATATACATTCTGACCAAATTAAGTAGTGACGGGACAAAGGCTTTTAAAGTTATTGATCGGACAAGACCAATGTTAAGTAAATTATATCATTAAAGGGCGATAACTCTTGGTGATAATTGGATAAAGGCTTCTTAAGTTATTGAACAGACAAGATCAATTTTAGGTAATTTCTATAATTAAAGGGCGATAACTCTTGATTAACTAAATCGATCTGACTAGTTATCGAACTTGTCCAAGATATTATGCCAATACACAATCTGACGAAATTTGGTGATGATTGGACAAAGGCTTCTAAAGTTATTTAGCTGACAAGACCAATTTCTTGCAATTTCTATAATTAAATGGCGATAACTCTTGATTAACTTAATCGATATGGCTAGTTATCGAACTTATCCAAGATATTATGCCAATAAACATTCTGACTAAATTTGGTGATGATGGAACAAAGGCTTCTCAAGTTATTTAGCTGACAACATACTGGACGCCGGCCGCCAGCCCGCCCGCTCGCACGCCGCAGGTAAAACTATAATACGATCCGTTTTTTCAAACGGGCGTATAAAAAGCGAAAGTGGCGTTATTTCAAAGAAGATCGCAAACTATATCTCAGTTATAATTGCGCTAAAATATTCAACCATCCGATCACAAAAGTTATAGTTCGATTAATATTAGTGGTGGCCTGTATTATTGAATTGAATTGAAATGAAACATATGAAAAAAAAGTTCCGGAAAGATCTGTACATGGTATAGATGGATACGGATTAATATATTGGAAATGTATTCCTCGGTTTGCAATTCAAATTGTTAATGGCTTATTGTTTTGTAAACATCCATCAGCATTGTGTTCTTAAATGATAAAGTATGGCTTTAAGTCTTCCGCAAAATAAGTTGTGTTGCTATTATGAAAAGGAAAATGAGTATTCCCTTGCATTATTCAACATGAGCGCCAAATGTCACAAAATACGCCCGTCCTGTTTTTTTGAGACCAAGTATAGGGATAATTGGTTGTACATCAGCCAAACTTAGAGAGCGGACACTGCAAGTACAGTTTTGGCCATTTCGAGGGATATACTTTTGTAGTGACTATAATATACCGTTGTAAGTTATCAAACCTGACCAAGATATTCTGCCAATCAACATATTGTCTAAATTTGGTGATGATTGGATAAAGGCTTCACAAGTTATTTAGCTGACAAGACCAATTTTAGGTAATTTCTATAATTAAAGAGCAATAACTCTCTATCGAGTGGAGCAATATGGCTAGTTATCTAACTTGTCCGAGATATTACGCCAATACACATTCTGACCAAATTTGGTGATGATTGGTCAAAGGCTTCTATAGTTATTGAGCTGACAAGACTAATTTTAGGTAATATCTATAATCAAAGTGCGATAACTCTCAATTGACAAGAGCGATATGGCTAGTTATCAAACTTATCCGAGATATTATGCCAATTCACATTCTGACTACATTGTGTGATGATTGGACAAAAGCTTCTAAAGTTATTGAGCTGACAAGACTAATTTTAGGCAATTTCTATAATTAAAGGGCAATAACTCTTGATTGACTAAAGCGATATGGCTAGTTATTAAACGTGTTTGAGATATTATGCAAATACACATTCTGCCTAATTTGGTGATGATTGGACAAAGGCTTCTAAAGTTATTGAGCTGACAAGACCAATTTTAGGTAATTTATATAATTAAAGGGCGATAACTCTTGATTGACTGAAGCGATATGGCTTGTTATCGAACTTATCCGAGATATTATGCCAATACACATTCTGACTAAATTGGGTGACGATTGGATAATGGCTTCTAAAGTTATTGAGCTGACAATACCAATTTTGGGTAATTTCTATAATTAAAGGGCGATAACTCTAAGAGTCAGTTTAGTGATATGGCTAGCGAGATGTTATCCCAATACACATTCTGACCAAATTTAGTGATGATTGGACACAGACTTCTAAAGGTATTCAGCTGACAACATACTGGACGCCGCCCGAAACCAGCTCGCCTGCCCGCCAGCCCGCCCGCCTGAACGCCCGCCCGCCCGCCCGCCCGCCCGCCCACCCGCCAGCCCGCCCGCACACCCCCAGCCTGTACGCCGCAGGTAAAACTATAATACGATCCGTTTTTTCAAAACGGGCGTATAAAAACCTTAACGTTCAATGGCCTCGCATACCTGTAAAATCAAAGCTCCCACTTCTTGAACATAAACAAGACTCTTGGATTTCGGTCTGTATTCATCAACTGTAAATAACAAAGTGTTTTTATATCAAATGATGTAATACACATGTTAATTTGTATGACTGATTTGCACTGTTTTTGGCCTAGAACGTTTTTATTTGAAAATCCAAATATTTGAATTTTGAACAATAGAGAGATGTTAAGATAGATGTTTAGTAGTTTCTCCTTTTCGCTCAGTGGTGCAACGTCAGAGGTTGTCTTAAATATCATCTAGTTGATTGATTGATTGATTGGGGTTTAACGCCGTTTTTAACAATTTCTCAGTTATATCACGGCGGCCAGTTTACCTACTCATGCATTTCCTGGTTTTCTCACACCAGTACTCCACACAACAATCTTCCCAAGCAACTGGCTGCTTTTCCACATAGACTTAGCCCATTGGTGGAAGACGAATGACGCATGTCGTATTGACTTTTGTAAATATCATCTAGAGTGAACGATAGGAAATCACAGAATCTTACTTGTCAAATGTTCTGTTTTTTTGTGTATGAAGATATTGGAATATTCGTTGTCACCGTCTTCTACGGTTGTGTGAACAGACCTCTTATCGGCTATACTCTCAACAATAATCTGTTGTTAAAAAAAAAAAATGATAATAACGGTTATTAACGCTATTCCTGATTTAGACGACGTCTTATTGGACGATATTTATACATATACAACATTGAAAACAATTTCAGAAAAAGAGAAATTGCTTAATATGACCATTACCAACAATAGATTTAATTCTGTATCAAAACATGCTTTTTCCAATATTCCAAACACTCATATTTTCTTCTTCGAATGCTTATAGAGTCTCGCTAAATGGAAAAGAAAGTGAACGGTCAATATCAGATTCGATACTTACTAATGATCTTTCCTCATTCAACTTCCACTATACAAGTATATACATTTGTTTAACACTAGGTCAACACAAAGCATTGTCCTTACACATGTATATGGCTAAGTCTTTACTTAAAACATAGTTCACAATATATCGAGTCGAACTAGTTAATACGCAAATTTAAAAGTCACCTATTTAATGCATCGCGAACAAGATTTCCTTATATTTCCTCGAAAGCATGTTTAGTTATCCAATCAATAAAAATAGTCATACTTTGAATACATCAATCAGCATCTCAAAGTAAGATAAGAACATTGGCACTTCTCAGGTTCTTACATATTTTTCGAATAGTTTCCGAAAATATCAACTGTATATACTTACATTAAACTGACTCTGTAGTCGTGTAATGTATGATCCATTTTCTTTTTGTGAAAGATACTCATACGCATCTTCAAACTGTGTAGACCAAACAAAATGGGTACCGAATAGAAGGGCGTCAGCGACGGCCTCGTGAAGAAACACATACTGGTCCTAGAATTCATGAAAAAAGAATGAACCACGCTGACAGACAATTATGGAAACAGAACTAAGCGAACTTGAGCTAAGACGGTCCGGTCCGTCTAAATGTAATACATTCCTAGATGAAACAAGAGCTGTCGGAGGACAGCGCGCTCGACTATATGCCGCTTATTCACATAAAGCACTATTTCATTATATTGCACTTAAGTACTTTTAAATTATATATACTCTATATGTAAAAGCAACTGAATAGATACATACATTTAAAAGTCAATCAAGGGCAATAACTCCATATTAAAGTTAAAAATCATGAATGAAAGGTATCATATGTAATTATATTCCAAATATGAAAGCCCTAGCACAAGTACTTATTGAGAAAAATTAAAAATTAAAATAAAATTCCAACTTGCCCTAAAACTTTAACCACCCAAAATCATGTTTGTTAGCCCAAAAAGAAGGTCATACTCAGCATCTTCAGCATTCAATGTGAAGAAAGGTATTATATGTAATTAAATTCCAAATATGAAAGCCCTAGCACAAGTATTTATTGAGAAAAATTAAAAATTAAAATAAAATTCCAACTTGCCCTAAAACTTTAACCATCCAAAATCATGTTTTTTACCCCAAAAAGAAGGTCAAACTCAACATCTTCAGCTTTCAATGTGAAGAAAGGTATTATATGTAATTAAATTCCATATATGAAAGCCCTAGCACAAGTACTTATTGAGAAAAATTAAAAATTAAAATAAAATTCCAACTTGCCCTAAAACTTTAACCACCCAAAATCATGTTTTTTACCCCAAAAAGAACGTCAAACTCAGCATCTTTAGCATTCAATGTGAAGAAAGGTATTATATGTAATTAAATTCCAAATATGAAATCCCTAGCACAAGTAATTATTGAGAAAAATTAAAAATTAAAATAAAATTCCAACTTGCCCTAAAACTTTAACCACCCAAAATCATGTTTTTTACCCCAAAAAGAATGTCAAACTCAGCATCTTTAGCATTCAATGTGAAAAAAGGTATTATATGTAATTAAATTCCAAATATGAAATCCCTAGCACAAGTATTTATTGAGAAAAATTAAAAATTAAAATAAAATTCCAACTTGCCCTAAAACTTTAACCATCCAAAATCATGTTTTTTACCCCCAACAGAAGGTCAAACTCAACATCTTCAGCATTCAATGTAAAGAAAGGTATTATATGTAATTATATTCAAAATATGAAAGCCCTAGCACAAGTATTTATTGAGAAAAATTAAAAATTAAAATAAAATTCCAACTTGCCCTAAAACTTTAACCATCCAAAATCATGTTTTTTACCCCCAAAAGAAGGTCAAACTAAGCATCTTCAGCATTCAATGTGAAGAAAGGTATTATATGTAATTATATTCCAAATATGAAAGCCCTAGCACAAGTACTTATTGAGAAAAAATAAAATTTAAAATAAAATTCCAACTTGCCCTAAAACTTTAACCACACAAAATCATGTTTTTTACCCCAAAAAGAAGGTCAAACTCAGCATCTTCATCATTCAATGTGAAGAAAGGTATAAGATGTAACTATATTCCAAATATGAAAGCCCTAGCACAAATAATTATGAATGAAAATGCCAACTTGCCCTAAAACTTTAACTGGACGCCGACGCCGACGCCGACGCCGACGCCGACGCCGACGCCGACGCCGGGGCGAGTAGTAAAGCTCTCATATTCTTCGAATAGTCGAGCTAAAAAGCCAGAACTATCCGTCCAATGGCAATAATTCTTAAGCTGAATAACAAATTCAGCCTCAGAAACTGTATCTGACCTAGCATAAACATTAACCCGGAAATATGAAACGTGTTTAGCTACAAGTGAATATGGACGTGCATCATCATTCTAGGTACGTTCTCTGTTCTTTAAGTAACGTCATAAGAAGACCTATGTCGAATGGAATTCTACATTTGGAGTGATTTCAAAAAATGGCAAGTACAATCAGATTAAATACTGATCTGTCGCGTATACTCTGTAAATGGATTGTATGAAGTTAAGGAATGTTGTACAAGTGAACCTAACCTTCTGAGTCTTTTATCGAAATATACATCTAAGACTAAAACATATGTTTACGGACAGTGAGGACTCATGTAAGATGGTGCGGATACACAGGCTCGCATGTGTATTCACTGTACGCAGATGCATTAACACCCCGAATTACTAGAAGCGACTTCGTATAGTCCGTTGTGTTGGTTATAAAACAGTCTGGGGTGATTGAATGACTATATAGAGAGCAGAGGCACATACTGGTCTGGCTATTCGTATGTCACAACATAGGGCCTTCGCGTAACGTGGCATACATAGTTCTAAATTAATACGATGTCATGTCATACTTGATTCGTGATTGTTCATTAATATGCATAAACATTGTTTCACAAGTCATATACTATCAATAAGTCAAAAGACTCGCGTGTCTAGGAAATAGATGTTCATGCATGACTTGCACACAGAGAACTGCTCGAATCTGTTAAAGTACATTTTTATAATAACAAAACATGTCTATTCATAGAATAATTTCGTAAATAACAAGAGCTGTCGGAGGACAGCGCGCTCGACTATTCCACCGCTTATTTAAGTTACTGAGATAATGGACTCTAATGTAGTTGCATGCAAAACATTAACCACAATTTCTTAGTGGGTGATAATTTGCATTATATGCAGGATAGTGTTATTTAACATGATTATTTTCATAGGTGTGATGGTTAGAAAGGGTTGTATAACCTTTCAATGGAATGCATCAAGTAGTTACTAAGATATGGACTCTTAATGTAGTTGCACGCAAACCTTTAACCATTAATTCTAAGTAAAAAAAGGGCAACAATTTGCACCATATACAGAATAGAGTTATCTTAATTGGTTGTGTTTATAGTTGTGCAATTGGGAAAGGTTGTATAAAGTTTCATTACAATTTTTCAAGTTGTTACTGAGATTACAATAAATGTAGTTGCAAATCTTTAACCACAATTTCATAGTCCAAAAAAGTCCATAACTTTCATAACATGCTGGATAGAGTAATCATACTTGATTGTTTACATAGATGTGATGGTTGGTAAGGGCTGTATAAAGTTTCAATGCAATGCATCAAGTAGTTACTAAGAGATGGTCTCTTTATGTAGTTGCATGCAAAACTTTAACCATCATTTATAAGTCCAAGAAGGCCATAACTTGCATACAATGCTGAATAGAGTTATCTAATTGATAATCTACATTGGTGTGATAATTTGGTAGGGTTGTAGAAAGTTTCAATGCAATGCATCAAGCAAATACTGAGATATGGACTCTTAATTTAGTTGCATGCAAAACTTTAACCAGAAGTTCTAAGTAAAGAAAATGCCATAACTTGCATAAAACACAGGATAGATTTATCTAACTTGATAATCTACATAGGTGTGATAGTTGGGTAGGGTTGTAGAAAGTTTCAATGCTATGCATCAAGTAAATACTGAGATATGGACTCTTAATTTAGTTGCATGCAAAACTTTAACCAGAATTTCTAAGTAAAAAAATTGTCATAACTTGCATAAAATGCAGGATATAGTTATCTAACTTAATAATCTACAAGGGTGTGATAGTTGGGTAGGGTTGTATAAAGGTTCAATGCAATGCATCAAGTATATACTGAGATATGGACTCTTAATTTAGTTAAAAAAAACTTTAACCAGAATTTCTAAGTAAAAAAAGGGCCATAACTTGCATAAAATGCAGGATAGAGTTATCTAACTTGATAGTCTACATAGGTGTGATAGTTGGGTACGGTTGTATAAAGGTTCAATGCAATGCATCAAGTAAATACTGAGATATGGACTCTTAATTTAGTTGCACGCAAAACTTTAACCAGAATTTATAAGTAAAAAAAGGGCCATAACTTGCATAAAATGCAGGATAGAGTTATTTTACTTGATAATCTACATAGGTGTGATAGTTGTGTAGGGTTGTAAAAAGTTTCAATGCAATGCATCAAGTAAATACTGAGATATGGACTCTTAAATTAGTTGCACGCAAAACTTTAACCAGAATTTCTAAGTAAAAAAAGGGCCATAACTTGCATAAAATGCAGGATAGAGTTATCTAACTTGATAATCTACATTGGTGTGATAGTTTGGTAGGGTTGTAGAAAGTTTCAATGCAATACATGTAGTATTTAAGAACTTGCATGCAAAACATTAACCAAAGTGTGACGTGGACGCCGACGCCGACGCCGACGCCAGGGTGAGTAGTATAGCTCTCATATTCTTCGAATATTCGAGCTAAAAAATGATCACAAAATGAGAACGCCTCACCTTTGTTTGTACCATTTTGATACGCTGTTCTCTTAACGACTGTACGACATCAAGTATTCGTACCGTCCCCTCTTTCTTCGCCTGATAGTACGCATTGTCAAGAGCTATATACGTTCCAGTTCGTCCGATACCAGCACTAAAGCAAACATGTACTTAGTAGAAATATGTATCGTGCATGTATAGGTAGCATTCCATGTATAATTATCGTGTTATATTTCTGAATATATTAAGATACACGGTTTGTAAAGTTATAGCGCCTTTGCTTCAAAATAAATTGAAATGTGAAAAAAGCGTTTTCTAATATACAGACGACTTCATATTTATAAAAACTGCATGTAGTGATCTAGGATTTAAATGCATTTGCGTACAGTGTATCACCAGTCTCGCTGAAACCTTTTACTGTCCGTCTATCTGTAATTTAGTGCGTGATGTAACCTTTGGCAACAATCTTAACATATAGCCCTATATGTTGAACTCCAATTTAGCATTATCTGACATCCCGTGACGGAGAGGTTATAAGACTACGTAACACGAGACACAGCGCATACGGAGCATATGAGTGTAAAAACATGCCATTGGAAAACCAGACATTTTTAAATGTGATCAATGCTGCATTATCTCAACAAATTCCAATCCGAGGTGATTTGATGATGAGTCATATACATGTTTAATCATGCGAATTACCTGCAATGCACGACAATTGGTCCATTGTCGATCACACTTGATGTGTCTTCTTCTACCTTCAGCCAAAACTTGATTAGTGACCATGTGCTATCTGGATAGGACTTATCTGGCCACGCTCGATAGTGAAACTGAGTTACGGGCAGTGTGCTGTCTTCTCCTTCCTAAATACGCAAATATACTTTTAACGATGTCGAACTCAATTCGAAAATGCAAAATAACCCTAAATAAACATTGAATCTATTATCACGTATTTCACAAAATCATATTTCTTAAACAAAATGCTTTCCAAAGTCATCTGATACCATTAAACATCAACTTATGGTTTATTTGGGGTGATATGTCTTAAGGCGAGTCTGATGTTGGTCGAGTTGTCACGTTTGGGCAAGTTGTCGTTGGTGCATGTGTATGGAAACCCTTTCTGGAACCGTATACAGCTGACGTCTTTGGATCAGATGACTTTTAAAAGCATTGTCATAAAGAAGACCTTGATCATTATTAAAAAGGGTTTGAAACATTGTGGTAACAAGGGAAACTGCTCATGATGATGAGTATTTCTTCTCTTGTCACAATGATTTTAAAGGTTGTCTGTTGCAAATGAATCTGCATATGCCAAAGGGTTAACTAATTTAGCAAATTATAATATGTTAATGTACATGTATAAAACTTGAATATGTGATATTCTCCGAGACTATAGCAATTGTCGAAACGATAACCCGAACAGCATTTTATCAGATAGCTGCAGATTAAGATCCCTGTATTTTTCCTTTGACAACTTGACGTTTCGCTTTGGTTTTAAATAAAATACAATCAGAAAGCGATTTGACTATCGCAGTACTTTTCAAATTGTTCAATGTCTGAACAACGTACACACATACCTTGCTTATCTCCATATGGCGTATTACATAATCATTAGTCGGGTTCTCAGAGTTCAGAGTAATTGTAATTTTACCGTAGGTCACCGTCTTTACATCTAAGGGCGGCCAGTACAAAATACACTTATCCTGCAATAATAATGCTAATGAACTTTCTAACACGTTTTGATGTATGTTTCTCATTTGACATTTAAAGAATTGTTTAAAAACTGTGAAATAAAGGTTAAATTATATATTTAGATATAAATAAATAAGCTCGGATTAAATATTTGACCTATGGATAATAGTTGAGCTTAACCAGCTTGTATACGACTATATACGACTTTACAAAGCTTACTACAAGCAATTGCTCGTGACTTCCAACGTATCTTTATTACATGTTTAATATGAACCATCAGCGCGTTTCGCATATGTTTAAAACACACTGTAATAGGCGATGTACAATACTCCAGCAGGACAAGTGGCCTACTACTTATAACTTACCGCACCATTCTCAATCAGGTTGGTCAACATGACTATGTTCTTAGATTTCTGTTGCCAGACCATTCTCCAAAAGTCGTCCCTCATACTCTCAATTGGGCCTGTTGAAGTATTTACATAATATATTTAATCAATGACAAGGAAGATAATTAGGCTGATATGCAACACATTATTCAATTATATAAGACGCATCTTGCGAAAGTAAGTATTGTTCAAGTACCGAACAAATGAACGTGACGGGCTATTTTTCTTTTCTTCTAGTTTGTAAGGAGTCAAGCATTAAACTCATCAAAACAGACATGAAATCTAATATTTGTACATCTCGTGATGTTGTGAGTATGTAAAGGCTTGTCTGAATCTTCAGTTTTTCAAAATTACAATAAGACCCCGTTTCGCTGTACGCTATTCAAATTAACCATTCCCATAAAGCCTAATATCGGATTTGTTTATATGTATATCAATACTGAAGAATTAAAGCAAATTGTACAGAGCGAAATTATTTGCAGTCTATTCGAATCATCGTTATGCTTATCTTGGCATACTTTACCTATTCAAATGAAGAGCAATTGCATTCAAAGTTTGTAGAATGTTTCATAAGGAGATCAAAAGGAAATCCATCACTACTGTAGTCGTATTATTGTATGTGTCTTGCGTGATAGCGAAATTACAAAGACAACTTTTTCTATCTCACAATATCTTTTCTTTTACAACCTCAAAGTTGTTTAAAACATCAGATTACCTTGAGAAGCTATGAATTTGTGAGGCTTTTCGTATCCCTGAAAATAAAAATAGATTCAGAATGGTACTAGAAAAGTTATTCTGTTATAACTAAGAAAATGGACGTACATCGTTTCGGAAACACGTTTATTCTAATATTAGTTTTTCGAACATGCTTGAAACAGCTTTTTGTCAATATGTTTAAGATATAAGAAAGTAATACATTGTACATCACACTTACGTCGATAAACGAGGCGTTGATATATTCGACCTCTTTGTCATCTTCTACAACAAGTGGTACCCGGGAGTGGTCGTCTGTAAAATAAAATAAACCCATGTCAAAGGAAACGCATTATCTACTACGGATTTCAATTATTTATTCAACAGTTATGCTTGAATCAATTATCAGATGTAATAAAACCTTTTTATAAAAATAGTATTCATAATTGATTATGAATATACATAAAGCGCTTTGAAATATCGATGGATTATTCCGAATAAAATATGGCTCAAATCCCGTTAGTTGAAGAGCAACTACATGTTCTAAATCACATGTGTGCAGGTAACGAGTTAACGCCGGAACAATCCTATTTAAAAGAGAAGTAAGGAATATTTGGTTGTTTAGTCCTTTGTGCATGTTAATGTAGAAAGTTTTTGAACAAGTTGTGCTTATATTCTTATAGTAAGATTCCAAGAGAGCAAGTTCTGGGCTCGAATTATGCGCGATAGAGATGGATATTAATATCTTACATGCATATAAGCCCTTGTATCTGTTTCTTCCTCGATTCTTTGGTTTCATAGCTACGTCGTAAGGATGCTTCAATTTGTCTGCCAATCGCTGATATAAAAAGTATAAATGGTCATTATTGTGTAATGTCTTTTCGGAGAATGTTTGAAATCAAATTAAAGCTTCGGGACTCTTATTTTCTTCAGTAACTACAGTACACTTATTTCGCCGATACACTTTATAACTTGATTAAACAGAGGCTGTGGTAATTTTATTAGCAAAGTGTTACAGAAACCATCATTGGCGTGTCGATATTTCAGTAGCGAATAACTAAATGTCTGCTTTATTGATAAATTTCCGATGATTGACAAAAGTCATTATTACAAGCGTCATTCGTCCCCAATGAATGAGCTAAAGGTATACGTTGGAAATTAGCCAGTTGCCTAGGAAGAATCTTTAGTGTAGTACTGGTACCAGAGAGAAAGGCAGCGGATGCTTTTTTTAACTGACTAACGTGATGTAACTAGAATACTATTGGAAATGTCGTTAAACGTCAATCAATCATTCAATTCACTCATGCTTGATTAGAAAGCATGTCTGACTCAATGAATGTAGCATGATGTATCTGTAAACATGTTCGAATAACGTACACTATATTCTTGATAGAACATAACACAGTCCTCTGCTTTTTTAAATTTGATGTAGTCCCAAAGTTGGCAAATCTTCAAGTCACTTTTCTTTGATAAAAATGCATAGTAAACATTCTCTGTTTCTGTTGCTGGTTCGTTCGGTACACTATGTACACTAGGTTGATGCTTTACGCTGACTTGTGCCTGTTTCTTCACTGTAGAACCTTTTTTCTCCTTTTTCACTTGAGCTGAAAACAACATTTTTACGTTTTAGTTTCTTATTTTGGTAAAGTAGAATATATATAAAATTATAATTACAATTATTATGAAAATGTATGACAAGAAATAAAAAAGAAATATGAAGATTATATTCCAGGCCTAACGTATGAATAACAAGAGCTGTCGGAGGACAGCATGCTCGACTTTTTTGTGCTTGCCAATAAAACTTAAAAAGATTTTTGTAAGTGCTTAAGCTATATCTCTAATTGTTTTGAAAGAATTTGATTTGGTATGAATAAATTATAAATCGAAAAAGGGCCATAATTCTTAAACAAAACTTAACAGAGTTGTGTACCCTTGTCTGTTGATGGAGGTAATGATGATTAATAAGTATTGTAAGTTTATAAGCTAAATCACTAATGGTTTTGAAAAAAAGTGGTTTGGTATGAAAAACTTAACATAAATCCTAAGGCGAAAAATGGCCATAATTCTTACAAAAACATTGACAGAATTATGTTCTTATGTCTGTTGCTGGAGGTAATGATGGTGAAAAGTGTTGTAAGTTTCAAAGCAATATCTGTAATGGTTTTGAAAAAAGATAAATTGGTACAAAAAACTTAACCAAAAACTCTAAGTCGAAAAAGTGCCATAATTCTTACAAACATATTGACAGAGTTATGTACTCTTGTATGTTGATGGAGTTAATAAGTAAATTGGTACAAAAAACATAACCAAAATTCAAAGTCGAAAAAGGGCAATAATTCATACAAAAATATTGTTATGTACTCTTGTCTGTTGATAGAAGTAATGATGGTAAAAAAGTGTTTTAAGTTTCAAAGCAATATCTGTAATGGTTTTGAAAACAAGAGGGCCATGATGGCCCTGGATCGCTCACCTTAATTATACAATGTACTGCAATGCAAAACACATCAAGACAATTATTCTGAATACAACCTCCACAGTGTTAACAATATTTTCCTTCATTTGGTCTAGTGATCTATATTTTTTTACCTGATATGACCCATATTCCAACATGGACTAGATATCATCAAGACAACATTCTGACAAAGTTTCAACTTGCTCAAAGTAAAAATGCGGCCTCCGGAGTTTGAACAATATTTTCCTTTATTGACCTAGTTTCTGATCCAATATGACCCATATTCGAACTTGACCTAGATATAATTCAGACAAACAAAAAATGCGGCATCCAAAGTGTTCACAAGATTTTCCTTCAATGTGATCTAGTGACCTATTTTTTGACCCAGCATGACCCATATTCGAACATAGCCTACATATCATCAAGAAAAACATTCTGATAAAGTTTCATCATGCTGAAATTAAAAATGCAGTATCCAGAGCGTTAACAAGATTACCCTTCAATTTGGCCTAGTGACCTACCTTTTGACCCGACGCGACCCATGTTCGAACTTGACCTACATATCATCAAGACAAACATTCTGATAAAGTTTTTTTAACCCGGCATGACCCATATCCGAACTTGGCCTAGATATCATTTAGACAAACATTCTGACCAAATTTCAAGCCGCTGATGCAAAATATGCAGCTTCTACAGAGTTAACAAGATTTTCCCTCAATTTGGCCAAGTGACCTAGTTTCTGACCCAATATGACCCATATTTGAACTTGACCTAGATATCTTTAAGACAAACATTCTGACCAAATTTCAAGCTGCTGAAGCAAAAAATGCAGCATCCAAAGTGTTAACAAGATTTTCCTTCAATTTGACCTAGTGACCTAGGTTTTTAACCCGGCATAACCCATATTCAAACTTGACCTAGATATTTTTAAGACAAACATTCTGAGAAAATTTCAAACTGCTGAAGCAAAAATTGCGGCCTCTGGAGTGTTAACAAGATTTTCCTTCAATTTGACCTAGTGACCTACTTTTTAACCCGACGTGACCCATGTTCGAACTTGACCTACATATCATCTAGACAAACATTCTGAAAGAGTTTCAACATGTTCAAGTTGAAAAGGATTTCCCTTCAATTCGACCTAGTGACCCAGTTTTTGACCTCATATGGCCCAGTTTCAAACTTGTCCAAGATTTTATGGAGATGAATGTTCTGATAAACTTTTATGAAGATTGGATGCAAAATGTAGCCCGTAGAGTGTTAACAAGCTCAAATGTTGACGACGCACGACGGAAGACGGACGCCGGACAAAATGTGATCACAATAGCTCACCTTGCACTTCGTGCATAGGATAGGTGAGCTAAAAAGTATATTAGCACAAACAACTTAACCAAAGTTCTAAGTAAAGAAAGGGCGATAATTCATACAAAAACATTGACAGATTTATGTACTCTTGTCTGTTGATGGATGTAATGATGGTAAAAAAAGTGTTGTAAGTGTGCTTGCAAATAAAACAAAACTATTTTGGGTAATAGTCGAAAAAGAGTTAAAATTAAATATTTCGTCATACAATCTAGTATGGTTTATCTATTTGTAGGAGGTACACTATCGCATGTTCATCGACGTGACCAAAATATATTAAAGTCTTACCGGAAGCCTTTGGCTCTATATGTAATGGTGGTTTTTCAGTTACGTCTTTGTCACGGATGCCTTGGAAAGACTGATTTGAACTTGCAAAGCCATTTTCCTTGCTTCTGGAATAAACAAAACCCGTTGTTTTAATTAATGTTTAAACCAAATATCTCAAGACGTATAACACACCTTTAATGCAGAATACAAAACGGCCATTTATTGGAATACAGCGTTGAGCCACTTTCCGAGGTTTTAAAATTGACGGAAAAGACAACAAAATGTCATACTTTTACAATAGGCCGTTGACTTAAACAATGAACATCGAGTAGCGCTTACGTCACTTGACTGTGACCATGACATATATCGCAGAGGTGCTGACTGCTATGGAGCTTTGCTTATCACATCTATGATTTGACAAGGCCAACAAGAGTCCAGGGTATGTTTGCAACATGCTGGAATTCAGTAAACACATTTATATTCTTTGAGACAACGTCAACTAAATTAAGGTATTTTAAGAAACAAATCAGGTATTACAATCGAGATCATGAAACATTGTCGAAAGAACCTTAACGAGTAGCCGTAAGGTGATTTAGTTAAATTGATGATTAGTGTTTGTTTTGATGTAAGACAAGATATTGTTTCTCTTAATGAGTGAGCATCAACATTGTTATGACAATGACAATGAGTTGATTTGTTTAAGGTCCGACGGCCTTTAATAGTACATAATAAACAATTACGGAAACAGCAGTTGGTGTAAGTATACGAGTAATACTTTCAATTGTGTCCGTTCGAAGAAAAAAAAGTATAATCTAGTTAAAGGGATATCCGCTTTGTAAAAGTAAGCATTCTGGGAAAAGGAGATTAAACCTTTCAGCAATTTCCCCCTTTTCCACCACACTTATCCTTCAGGTCAAATATATACATGTGCATATACACACACATATACAAACATGTATGTGAGTATGTAAAAACATATGTACATATACATATATAAACATGTATGCAACTACCCACACACAATAGAACAGTTTTCAACAAATTTTGATATTTATGTATTTATTCTAAATTATAATACATTCAAAAATGAAGGTATATTTGCTCTAGTCGGATTCATGCAAATGTTATGCAAAAGTAAGTATTCTAGGGAAAGTCGAATAAAGCCTTTCAGCAAATTCGCCTTTCACCACAGCACTCACCCTCCCTCGGGTTATACATATCCATACATATGTACAGAGTTTATCAACCTGGTATGTGTATATCTCAAAACAAATCAGAGACACTCAGCAAAAAAACATCATCAGGCGTCCGCGACCAGTGCGGATACAAATCAGTCAGCGTATTTGAGAATTCAGATCTGGCTCCGCACTGTTTGTCAACTATTTCTGAAGGTATTACATAATTCTTTGAAACTGTATTATAATTTATATTTTAATTAATACTATTGTTTTGTCTGCATGAATTTATCTTACATCTAAGTCAATCTGATATATCATGGTTTAACTAACTGGTCACATAAAAAAAAAAAACATATAGAGAGAAAACGGTGATACAACTTGATATAACTGAATGTTTTAATTTCAGTCACTGCATGCGAAAATGTACAAGTTGGCGTTTGAGAACAGTCCAGATCTAGATCAGCATCTGATCTAATCTAAACTGTTCACGTTTTATATAAACAAGCTTGCGTATATTCTGATATGGCTCACGCACTTTTAGCCCTACTGGTATCGATAAAGACGAATGGGACAGTCTTTCGTGTATTAACTGAAAGTTGTTATATCATTGGTGGAAACGATAATATTACACCAGCAAGTCGTTCAAAGTGTTATTTTGCCCAAAACGCATTCGGTTAACTCACACTTACTGTATTTATAACGTACATCTAAATACACCCCTGGTGGATACGTGCTTATGATTATTATATTGGTCTGGATAAATGACGATGGAAAGTGTCATTAACATGTACCAGAACTATTCTAAAAACCATTAATTAATTTTTAATGTACTATCATGTTTGTGTATGTATTAGTTTTGGTATGTCAATATCATTGTAGTAAATGTGAAGGTTTTGTGAAATACGAAATGTTTACAAAACACTGACAAATACACGAACATTAATTTTTCTAAGATATTGTGATACTTGAACGAGATTGCAAAGAAAGTTATCTAACAGAACACTCACCTTCGTTTACGTAGGAAAACAACAATTGCAACAACTATAGCTACCACAATCACTCCAGCAATTGCTCCAGCAATAGGTCCAACTGGAACGTTCGATGGACTCTCGTAGGGAGCAACAACGGCTACAATTGTATTCGAAACTTAGGAAGCTGACATTTGCATGCATAGAAAACAATTTCATTGGTCACGAAAAACGTTTTTTACATTATTTACATTAACAAATGTATGAATTAATAGTGTTTGATCTTGTAGTGTCCGTTTTGCTTTACATGTAAACTATAAAACTATAAAATCTATAAACTAATACATTTTGTTTTAAACACTACTTTTGCAGTCGTATCTAAATTGAAATTATTTTGACATTTCATCAATATATATTATTTTACATTATAAAGCTGATTCTATGTTTCATATGATATAACACGTAACCAGAATTGTAGCCCATGAATTGAAAGCATAATGGTATAAAACTACTAAAACAGCTAACCAAATGATGTTTGGTAATTCGATAATTTTCTCGTAGATTCTTAACAATATGTATGAATTATTTACTTGATATTTTCTTGCGACGGAATTTATATAGAATAAAGTTTAGATAAGAAATTTCGAATTCAATATTAGTACTTGTTTCTGCATTTAAAAAGACCATATCATTATCGTTCTAAAGCTTTAATGAAATTAATATTAACTAGAAATACTGTGAATAAAGCTCACTGAACAATACCCCCCGCTGCCCTCCCAACGCCGAGGCGTATTATCTTCCTTCATGCATATCTACATATGATGTGTAACCTTCGTGTAAAGTTTGAACCAAATCCATTGAGCCGTTTAGGAGGAGTAGTGCTTACAAGAAATGTGGAGGTATGTGCACAGGAGTCCCTCGCAGGTAACCTCTCAGTTTAATTATCTCCCCTTGGAAAAATCCGGGGCGTATGATCTTCCTTCATGCATATCTATATATGATGTGTAACCTTCATGTAAAGTTTGAACCAAATCCATTGAGCCGTTTAGGAGTAGTGCTTACAATAAATGTGGAGGTACATGTATGTGCACAGGAGTCCCTCGAAGGTAACCTCTAAGTTGAATTATCTCCCCTTGGAAGAATCCGAGGCGTATTATCTTCCTTCATGCATATCTACATATGATGTGTAAACTTCATGTAAAGTTTGAACCAAATCCATTGAGCCGTTTAGGAGGAGTAGTGCTTACAAGAAATGTGGCGGTATGTGCACAGGAGTCCCTCGCAGGTAACCTCTAAGTTGAATTATCTCCCCTTGGAAGAATCCGAGACGTATGATCTTCCTTCATGCATATCTACATATGATGTGTAACCTTCATGTAAAGTTTGAACCAAATCCATTGAGCTGTTTAGGAGGAGTAGTGCTTACAAGAAATGTGGCGGTATGTGCACAGGAGTCCCTCGAAGATAACCTCTAAGTTGAATTATCTCCCCTTGGAAGAATCAAAGGCGTATTATCTTCCTTCATGCATATCTACATATGATGTGTAGCCTTCATGTAAAGTTTGAACCAAATCCATTGAGCCGTTTAGGAGGAGTAGTGCTTACAATAAATATGGAGGTATGTGCACAGGAGTCCCTCGCAGGTAACCTTTAAGTTGAATTATCTCCCCTTGGAAGAATCAGAGGCGTATGATCTTCCTTCATGCATATCTACATATGAAGTGTAACTTATTATATATCGTGTGTACTTAATCTACTTATTAAACATACAGACACGCAGCAAATGTGTATTCATAAATGGTCTTATATGTGTCCGCATCAGCTCTCTCTGAGCAACCTATCTACTGCATTAAAAATAATCCTGATATAAAATTACTCCTTTCATCTATCAAAATAAGAGAAAGTTGATGCAACGCATCAATGTCGCCGGATATCCATAGTGCAGTTATGGGGTCAAGTGAAAATGTATCATAACTTGCATTGTTTTGTCAACGAAGTGAATGATAATTGAAGCCTTTCATTGTTTATGATCAATCTCCATTCCAAAGTAGGTTGACCATACACACAACCAACTAATTATTGATTATAAACAGTAATGGAAATGAGTAATCTTGCCAATCATTAGTCTTAGTATGTATACAGTGCTTTCATTAAGGAATAATTATAAGATTTGTGAATTCCACATTTTACCTTTCCTCTATTAAAGTCAACAGTGAACACCTTTGCAGCAATCTACGTTTAAAACAATAAGATAAGGGTTAAATCGCTGAAGACATGAGTTTTCTCTTTTTCTCAAAATGATATTAGCTTGGCATCCTAATTATATCATACTTTAACGAATGTCGAAATGTAGTCCAATATTTATAAATTGGACCACCTTCGAAATATAATATCAACTAAACAGTTAAATCTCATTGACATTGTTGTATAATTTAAACTTAATTTCGAACATAAACTGAGCCCTACAACATGTTGATTTATTTTAATTCTTTCCTTCCTTTTTTTTAATGAAAATAACAAACTACTCATGTTTTAAAATTATATTATGATGAGCGCCCTTGTGTCAATGATGCATAACAATATACAGATCGGAAGCAATATGCCTTTAGGGAATTAATGACACATTTAAAATTGTCAAGGACGAAATAATTTTGTACGAAAGACCAGATTCTTTCTTATTCGCAGAGGTGTCGTTCTTGAAACTCTCTTTATAGGCAGAGAGTGTTCGTTCAAAGTATTTTTTCTATTAAAACCAGTTTTATCTCGGTTTGTTCTTTTCTTCATTTGTTTTGAACCAAATAAACATTTTAAATCACCTATGATTTACTATTTGTAAGTGAATGTAAAGAGCGGCTCTCTGCAAAGGAGATTGATCTACGCAGTTGGTATTCGCGAGTCACGCAATCAACAGTTTTAGCTTAGAAACAGTTCATATTTTAGATATACATGGATAAACATTATAAAATGCCTTCTTCGCAAATCAAGACATCTCTTTGAAGATGAAAATAACATCCAGTAAGTTATCATTGCCATTAAAAGGAGAATATTTGACGTCATTTACATCTCGATATTTACACATAACAAACAGTCTGCAAGCAGGTGCGCGTATGTAAACAAATTAGACTGCGACGTAAAGGTTTGTAGTTATCGCCTTTTGAGTACATGTAGTATATAGTGTAAAATAAAGTATACCAGTCTAGCTGATAGGGACTGTTTTGTCTTCGTAAATAAATCATAAATGCGAGTAAAAATAAAGAAACTGAAAATACCTAAAACATCGGAATATTTATTTCATTTTAGATGTGTCATTACTTAGTGTTTTTAAACAAACACAATTGTAATATGTTCAAGACATCTAAATGTGTTTCTTTCTAATAATAATCCGCCCCCTCCCATGTCATTTCCGAAAACCTATTAAAAATAGAAGTCGCGGGCTTCTGCCCGGCGACTAATAAGTGTACACAAGAAAGACTAATTCAACTATTACAGGACTTTTAGGAAAACAGAAAGTGTATTTTGTCAATCCTTAACAGTGTTTCTAGCTTAGTATTAACATTGCTTAAAAAGTCTGTATATATTACATATTCTAACATACTTAAGTAATATTTTGTCTACATTATGCACTGCCTTGCGCCTAAATGTTTTACCTACCTTGAATGCAATCCGGTAGATGGTATCCCTGTATACAACCGAGCGCACATTCTCCTGAATCAGGCTTGCATCTTGTCTCATTATGACAGTTTCCACATTTATTGATGCAGTTCTCTCCGAATTTGCCAGATTCACAACCTGTGAAAGGTCACATTTAGTGTTTTATGTAAAAAATAAAGTCTTCATTATTTCTTAAAAAGCAAATGGTTATATTTAGAAAAGAGAAGTTTGATGTTTTGATTTTGACCAATTCCATAGGAAATGCGTTTACGAATGTAAGTATCACAAATATCAGTATCACAAATATCATCGTTTTTCTGTTAACTATAGCATAATACAGGCATAACGATCATCGCGAAAAATAAATGTAACAACTCTTAATTATACAGGAATATCAAATCATATGCAATTATTCCGAAAACGACATCCATGGTATAGTTCGAGAAATAATTATAGCCGGTAGATTCGTTGTATTAAAAGAAACATATCGATATCTTCGACAATAACTTCGATATCCAGAGGATAAACAGACAAAAGGTATAAAGACTCATGCAATACAACATGTTGACAGTGTTGCTATATAATTTGAGACAAGTAAGTCTAATCTGACACGATAGAAGGAAATAGACAAAATATTGGTGATCGAGAAGGGGTGTATTCTCTTGCTCATGGCAAAGGTCAAACTCAGCGCAATTGGGTTCAGGGACTCCCATCGAAACATTATTATATTTGAGTATGAGGGAAATGTCTTATTTTTGGAATCCAATCAACGACACACATACATTAGATTGATATTACTCATTTACAAAATCCATCTTATAAATAAGATAATGCATTTTCTTTTAAATAAACATTATACAATGTAAATACTTTTCATATTTCTATATGTAATACAATTCTAAGTAATAAAGTTAAGAACATCTTGAAATTTCTGAAATGTTGCGTTCACACTCAGATCTGACCGGTTCCGCTCACGTTCCAATCCGTTCTTAAAGCGTTCCGTCGCTAAAATCATTCCGACTGCTTTGTGCCGTTCCGTTCATTTTGATCGTTTTTAACGCTCACTCTGAACGCTTTTGTTCAAACAAAGTCTGTTCCACGATTCAATTGGCTGAAATTAATTTCGTTCAGTCAATATATTTTACTTGACACTTAAAATATAAACAAAAAATCTAGCGTGAACGCCTCTTTGCCATTTGCTCTCTTCTTCATTTTAGCAAACGTTGTACCTGATTTTCGATTATTGTTTTTCATTATCTTGTTGAGAAAATAGACCGTTTACAAATGGCCACATTAAACATACGACAAATCGATTCAGGAAAGTCGAAGTCACTGAAATATCCAAATAATCCGTAATTGATAACATGCCTTTATGTTCCCTTACTTATGTTAATTTCTTAAACACACTATTGAAATTTTATTTCGATCATGTTTTTATTTCATATTGTCAATCTTACAGATAATCAATATAATATCCTTATTGCAAGTTCGACACACTAGCCATTGCTCGACAAAGTGACTATGTATCTATATATGATTCGAGCCCCGGTAGCTCAGTCGGTAGCGACGCGGACTACCAATCCAGGGGTTATGAGATCGAATCCCAGCTCGGCCAACATTCTTTTCGATGTTTGACAAAAATGTGGCATGCGTCATTCGTCTTTTACCAATTGGCTGTTTAACAGTCTATGTGGAAAAGCAGCCAGTTGCTTGGAAAGTATGTTATGTGGTGTACTGGTCGGTCTGGGAAAACCAGGAAACGCATGAGAAGGTGAACTGAAAAATTGTTGAAAAAGGCGTTAAACCTTAATCAATCAATCTATATATGTATAAGTCTCTGATTATTGGCAATCATTAATAATCGTGTTAAAAATATAGACGGTATACAATAAGACACGTCGCATATACGATAAACCATTTAAGAATGCGTAATAAAGGAAATGCAAAGTGAAAAAATACCCCTTTATCCATAAATGATGACACATCTTAAATGTCCCCTTGATTAACAATCAGAAGGTGTTGATATTTTAAACAAACTGTAGAAATAGGAGAATGTTTTAAATATAACATTCAACCCTTTCTTTCCATTGATTTCGATATTGTTGTATATTTCCATTGATATTCAAATTATTTAGTTAATGCATATTCAACAAACGAACCTTGGATTGACAATACGACCATATTTAGAACTGATCAATGGATCAAAATAACCGTTCTACACAATTGGAAATTATATATTCATTTACAGTATGTATTTGATAATCTATTTCAGGGTATATGATTCCTTTGGCCTTTCTATAGCTTCTACTGATTAATCATTTCCTGAGAATGAAATCTACAAACATATATCAAACTTAAAATAATAAACCAAAATAATTTCGTATAATAAAAATCCGTAAAGTGTTGCAGGCGCTCAATATGATCAAAGCGCTCATATGATTAGATTTGTTTAAATCATTATGAATGTTTCAATCAGAGCGCAAAATACCTATTCGCTCTTAAAGCGTTCCAACTTCGTTCAAATCGCGTTCACGATCCAATCACGGTCCAATCAGATTGTCAATGTCATGATGTTATTAACTGTAACTACTACTACTTAGAGGAAGCAAAACAATGTCGTTCCTTTTTAGTTCATCCGAGCATGATTGATTGATTAATTGATGTTTAACGCCGTTTTTAACAATTTCTCAGTTATATCAAGGCGGCCAGTTCACCTACTCATGCATTTCCTGGTTTTCTCACACCAGTACTCCACACAACATTCTTTCCAAGCAACTGGCTGCTTTTCCACATAGACTCATCTGAGCATGAAGTGCTCAATGAGAGTTTTTCTGATCGCCTTTTGTCCGACGTCCGTCGTGCATTGTGCGTCGTGCGTCAACATCTTCTCCTCAGTATCAAGTGGGTTAATTGAAACTTCACAGAAAGCATACTCTCAATGACCTCATCAGAATTCATTCAATATTTTTGGATCCATGCAGAGTTATGGTTTCCAAGGCAACCAAACGAAAAAAACAATTCCCAAACTGTTTGGCCGATTTTCAAATAATTTTGCAGAAATGTTCCTTGTATGACCCTTTATCAGATTCTATCAGATTCCTTCAAGCCATGTTGATTGGTCGAAAAATATGACCGCCAGAGGGCGGGGCTATGTTGCCGTATATGGATATAGTGAACATTTAAAAAATCTTCTCCTCCGGAAGTTTCAGGTCGATTTTCAAATAAGTGTGTAGAAATGTTCCTAGGTTGACAAGCCAGGTTGATTTGTCGAAAACTATGGCCGCTAAGGTACGGAGCTATTTCGCCTTGTATGGCCATAGTGAAATGTTAACAAATCTTCTTCGACGAAAGTATCTAGCCGATTTTCAAATAATTTTGTAGAAATGTTCCTTCGGTGACTCTCTATCTGATTCCACCAAGCCATGTTGATTGGTCTTAACATATGGCTGCCAAGGGGCGGGGCTGTTAGCCTTATGTTGCCTTTAATTAAGACTTAAAAAATCTTCTCCTCCCAAACTATTTGACAGATTTTCAATTCATTTTGCAGAAGTATTCATTGGGTCACACTCTAAGAGATTCCTTCAAGCCATGGTGATTAGTCAAAAAACATAGCCACCAGGGGCGGGGCTGTTTAGAGATTTAATGTTTGCCTAATGGCAGCAGAGCGATACTGACCCTCTTGGGCCACCTGACCACACAATGAGTTACTGTGGTTGGCATGACAAATCACATTGTATTAGTCAGGTGAGCGATCCAGGCCCCCTCTTGTTGGTAGAAAACCATTGGTCAAAAACTTTTTTTTTTAATCGAAACATTGATATATACATGTGTACGCTCTTAAGTGTAAACGATAACATCAATTGGGTAGAACCATTCATCTCACACACATGGAAGGAAGTATAAAATAGCTATCCTATTTTTAATTGGTGTAGTGTGTTCTCTGAGACCATTGTATACATAATCAGTAGGTTCCCCATAGGTAAAGAAAATATACTAGAACTCTTATCTGAGAAAACCTAGACAGAAAGCTCTGCCGTTGAACTAGGGCATCGCATCAAAGCAGACGGTGAGCTATACAGTCACTCCTAAACATAGCCACAATGGGGTTACGATGCCATTTCCCTACCATTAACAATACAAACAGCTTTAAAGGATCTTGATACAATAGCACCATATAGCCATCGTTAAAAGGCAAATAAATTTATCGGCTTTGCCATTTGTTACAGATGGGTTCGGTCGTTGAGATGTCGCTCTATAATGCTACTATGTCTTTTTTCAACAAAATATTTTAGGACTGACAGAGATCGAAACGGGATGATATATCATCGAAAATTAACGTTCTTTTGTATAAAAAATTCCGCAGCTATATTATTTTCGTTTTTTGTCTTACGACCTGACTGCTGAAGTATATAACTGTCGGGTTGAGCTTCGTATTTGAAACAGAAACATGTGTTATGACTTTGCCAGACGTTTGAAAATATGTCCATAATATTTCATGAAAGTGATTTGTCCCATACACGTATTACGTTTCTAGACTTAAACGTTTAGCTCTAAGTCTAGATAATAACGTTAATATATAAAGTTATACATGACGTCAGAAAGTTACCAAGAATATTAACGTTTTGAGATATATAGTATTCCTAAACAAAGGGTATTTCTATAAGGGGGTTAGTTGTAGCAATTAATCCTCGGCTAAGTTTAATATACAGTCAAATAGTCCATAGGAAAAATCTTACTTTTACTTGAATTCCGCGTTTATTTCCAGGATATATGTGAAAGTGTTTATAGGCTGTGTGCATGGATGTATGATGTAGCGAGCGTGTTTGAATTCGGGATTTGTTTTATGGTGTAATAAGCTATAAAGTGGTGACGTATGTGTGCTTTCTGAAAAGTATGTTATGATTGAGGTCTGATGCCTGTCAATTTAATTTGAAAAATCGAAATAATGTTATGGCACATACAGTTTCTTCCCTAAAGAGCTGTTAACACTAATGATTGACTCTTTTGCAAAAAAATATTTTTATCAAAACAATCTTTCTAAGTAGCTTTCAACGTGGTCAATTTTCCCTGTCCCATAGAAGAAGAAATGTATCATCGTGTATATTTGTTAGAAATAAATACTTTACTATTGCTAAAAAAATATAGGAACTCACTTAAAATGACTAAACGGATATTTGAAGCCAAACGGTCTTTAGACTCGAAAATGAAATACAAATAGAAAGAATGCGTTACTATAAGGATGTTAATAACAGTAGGCTTTAAATTATTTGGTTGGACCTATTAGACACACATGAAATTTATCAAACAAGCAAATTCAGAGAATTATGGTCCCCCGCTTTGGGGCTCTTATTGGTCAGGGTCAAGGTCACAAGGTCAAAATTGGTATTGATGGAAAGGGGTTGTCACAAGGAATACACATGTGAAATATGAAAGCAGTACCTATTACGGTTCAGAAGTTATGACCAAGGTTAAAGTTTTTGTGACAGCGTGACGGAGGGACGGACTGACGGACGAATGAGATTTAATGTCCCCGACGTTTTACTTCGTAAAGCGGGGGACAATAAATGATATAACATAAATTGGTATACACTTAACATTAAGAAACACAACACTTGATCGTTAATGACATATACTTTGGCAACCTATGGCAACACAACGGTTCTGTACCTTGCTTTATTGCGAGTCTTGATGCCTTTATTAGTCGTCGAGCATATTCCACTTTATGTTAAATTGCGAATGAAATAACAAATATATTGATATAAACAAAAGATCAATAGCGATTTTTACCAAACTTGTATAAGCATTAGGTTGTATGTGCACAACGTTTAGTTTACGTGGTTGTGCTATAAAGACTAGGGTTAACGGTAAGAGCATTGCCATCCGTAAACTTGAGTGGCAAATGATGTGCAGCATATGAAATGTTCAGCCTAAATGTGGAAAACGCAAAGTCCAAAACATTTCCTTTTTAATTATACTGAATATATATTCCAATACCAAACAAGGTTCACCATAAAATGGTATATAAAAAAAGACAATGTTTTCAAATTGTTCGATTTAATTTAAGATTATCCTTCATTTGTATCATAATTACCAACAACACAAGTGTGTCCTTTATATCCTGCAGCACATGTAACACAATTACCATCTCTCTTGTTACAGGTCTCATTTTTAGAACAGTTCCCACACTTTTCTTCACAGCCGAGTCCGAAAGTACCATCCTCGCAATCTGAAATAATAACGTATTTTCAATAATACTATTTGCAACAAATGGAAAAAATCCGCTTGTATTACAAATTACACAGGGACAAAATGTATAAGATGGCGGGAAATTGTTAATGTACAATGTATACCTACGGTATGTATATTATATTTATAATTAAGTACGAAATAATATATTAAGGATCTACTGAACTGAGAAGTGGATTTTTCCCTTAAAAACTGCAGAAATTATTTGTACGTGGTATCTATAGGGGTTTAGAAATGATAAGCCTCCTCATTCATATTACGCAAATATGGAATTTCTTTTCCGTTTCTAATGGTGCAAATTCTAACCGGACTGCCTAGATGCAACTGCTGTTTGATTGATTTTATAGGGTTAACGCCGCTTTCAACATTATATCAGGCATATCACAGCGATCCTGGATGCAAAGAATAACTGGATCTTTGCTTGTCACAAATGCAGTATATGTGTACTATGTGCTATGTACTCGTTAATTAGATGTGTCTATTAAGTAATGCATACAGCGCGGTGCATAAGCCCCGAGATAGTGTCTAGTACATACAAGTTATCCCGAAATGAGAACGGTTCTGGCAGAAAAGACGTGAAATCAGGAAGCCTACCATAATGATATAATTATACATTTATAAGCCGTATGCACTCCATATACCTGTACAAAACATTCTGCATATTTTTCGTTAAACATTGCAAACTACAAATTGTGTTCTTCCATCTTTCAAATATGAAGTTTTTCCAAGTAAAACAAAATAACGAAGATAAAGGCAAGGAAGTGGAACGAGATTTCAACACCGCCGCTCTAAGAATATTTTCTAGTGGGACTTTATTTTCTCATCTAGTATATATATCACTAAATTTATGACGAAAGAAATATCGCGATCAGAAAGCCCTAGATAAGCAGCATTAATTACAAAAGCAATCTAGCGTGAGAAAGACCCAGCTGAAATATCTTTGTTACCCATAAGTGGTAGAAATAAGCGTTTGCCAGAACTCTGGAAATCTCGACATTCTTAAGGTAAAACTTAAAACAAGACACAGAACCCGGTCTTAGTCTGAGAGTCCACAAAGTGACAAAGAACCGAAATAGTTTCAGGAAGTACATTCTGTAACCGGTTCTTAGATAAGAAGCCAGGCTGACGTAAGAGAGAAACCGAACCAACAGTCCAATTAAACCTGCGACGATTAACATCCGCGAGGCAACTCAGTAGGTCGTTGAACCACGACCTATGAAGCCAGTAGGATTCAGAACTGATGAGAGCGCATTATTTTAAGACGGACGAGTGGGATCAAAACGAAACGGGGAAAAGCGTACGCTAGTAGAAGGTCCCAACTGAGAGTCCATCATGGTCGCACATCGGTGACAAATAGAGTGGAAGACCGAGCATTTGCTTTGGTGGCAAGAAGATCAACCAACAGTGTCATAAAGCGGGGCAACAGAGAGTATACTACTGTCTGATGGAAGGTCAACTCCACAGGCAAGACTTTGTTCTGACGAAATAGACTGTCTGTCCGAACATTAAGGCGACCGAGGACATGATTGACGAGAACGACCGACACCACAGAAGGAGAATCCACGTCTCTATCAATAGGATATGTTCCATTGCCTGTGTATGAGGATAACACGTGGTATTGTCTGTCAACAATGAAACAGTTTTGTGTTGGCAACGGATGCAAAGAACTGATTAAGAGATGGGAGAACAGCCCTCAACTCAAGGTTATTTATATGACAACAACTTTCCTTCGTTGACCAAACTCCCTGAGATGTCTTGCCTTGAGGCCTCGGGTTGACCCTAAATCCCACAGCACTGGCATATGTTAACATAAACAGATACGGAAATAGAGTGACGGGATGATCCACCGACGATGGACCTTGAAAACTCCTTCAGCACTATCTTTCGTACGCTGATTGGACAGAAAAACGAACTGAAGGGCCTCAAATGCAATCTGCCGAGAAAGACCTGTTATGCGGCCGCACTAAAGGATCCCAGTACGGACAGAACGGACCGAGCCGTAACTGATTCCCGAGCAAGGAAGATATGGATAACTGACCGAGGAGACACCTATACGTTGTGGAAGGTCATCCCCAGGAACGCGGGGATAATATTGGGGAGATGACCCAACTCAACCATAGTCCGCCATGCTAGGGATAGATCGCTTATTAGAAAAATACGATCCATCCTGTGTAGGAGCCAATTGTCGAAGTATTGCAAGATCTAGCTAAGGGCCGTGCATACGGAGAAAGGCTCCTACTAAACCTATTATCTTCGTAAAGACTCTCGGGGCAGAGTTGATGCCGAGGAGAATTGCTCCTAACTGAAACATGTCTTAGGTTACAACGATTTAAACAAGAGCTGTCAGAGGACAGCATGCTCGACTTGTTCGTGCTTGCAAATAAAACACTAGAATGGAGTGCTCCCCGGAGCACGTGTGTCACCTGCCGGGTCCTTGTCAGAAAATTTTAACTTTTGACAGAAAAGGGGCAATAAAAATATTTGGATTATCCCCCTTTTGTGAACCAATCACACTCATTGATATAAACATTTGTCAGAAGTTTCAATGTAATCCTTTGAGTAGAAAAAAGTTATTTGAAAACGTGACGAAAATGTGTGACGGACAGACAGACAGACAGACAGACGGACAGACAGACGGACGGACGAACTCATGGGAGTGTACTTCTGGGGTTATTTCCTTTGATGTTTACTTGTGGGGTATGCAATTCATTCCGTAATTAACCCCCTTTTACGGAATGAATAACATTAATATGAAAATGAGATACCTGTTATAAAAAATAAAAAAAAACTATTTATCTAAGTGTCTTTATGAGGGTGGTGGGTGTCTTTATAAGGGTGGTGGGTGGGCTTCAGGAAAAACACGCACCCCACAAGTACTCTCACATGCGGACGGACAGACAGACGCCGGACAAAGAAAAAGTAATCCCTAAGTGCCTACCATGCTACACAAGTGACACAAAAGCTATTTTGGGTGGTACAGAAAACATAAGCAATTACTTTATCATACTATTTATAAGCAAAGTACTTTACAAGTCGTTAAAGGGTCCTAATTCTTACGAAAACCTTCACTGAAGTATGCACTCTTGGCTGTTGGTGGAGGCATTAATTATTACAAAAATCTTGACAGAATTATGTTCTCTTGTCGAAAAAGGCCCATAATTCTTACAAAAACCTTGACAGAGATATGTACTCTTGTCTGTTGATGGTGAATAAGTGTTGTAAGTTTCAAAGAAATATCTGTAATGGTTTTGACAAAAAAGTGAATTGGTACAAAAAACTTAACCAAGGTGTGACACCAACGCCGACACAGACGCAGACGCCAACGCCGATGCCGAGGCGAGTAGTATAGCTAGCCTTTTCTTCGAAAGATCGAGCTAAACATGAATAGGTACAATGCAATATGCCCACCCATTTCTTCGAAATTGGGACCATACTAAAACAATATTTTATATATATTCAAAAAGAGGGAAAGGCATTGTCCTAATAATTCCTGGATTATACTGGAGTTTTACCCAAATAAGATCGTATTCGATGCCTTTTAAGAAATTATATATCATACCTTTTTTACATGTGTTCCCTTGATATCCAGCAGAACATCCACTAGGACAGTTACCGTTATTTTTGTCACATGTTTCATTGTTGTTACATTGGCCACACTCTTCATTACACGTAGGACCATATCGACCGGCAATACAGTCTACCAATAACAAAACAAAACCCATCAATAATATAACATGCTATGGGCGATACTATCAAAATAAAGCCCACCGAACATTGTTGTTTTATTCAGCGAAATCTAAATATTACATCAATAAAAATTAAAGAACATGTATATCGTAGTTCTTAGCTTATTGCGTCCAAGTGTTGAACCCAAGTGTTGAACACCCATCTTCAGTGTGGGACTCTTATTTGATGGGTGATTAATACAAAATGGAGTTGGTGTTTAATTAATTTCTTAATTCGGTTGCGGTTATAAGAGATTGATAAATCAAGGACTTGATTTACCTCATCTTCTCCTGGAGGTTGAATCCGGACGGTACGTAACACATATATTTGTGTGTCTCATACATATTTTGAACGAGATTAAGAATATACTGAATTTAACAAATTAGTTGTGGTATCATTTGCATGTATACATCGAACGTTATGTCTGAAAGAAAAACGGTAATGGGAAACTGTATGGGGTCAAACATGATCAGATAAATATCTAACCCAATTGTTTTAACTTGTTAGTTCTGTAATTTGATTAAACTTAAACAAAGCAAAAACAAGACCATACCTTTACACATAGAAGAACGGTATCCAGTTATACAGGCCGTACATGTTCCATATAAATTGTTACATGTTGCGTTGTTCTCACATTTACCACATGTGTCTGCACAGTCCATACCGTATGTTCCCCAATTACAATCTGAAACATTACAACCGATGTTGACGTTATCAACAGACAGATAAAAAGCAGGTAGTGGTTACAATTTAATTAAATGCGTACGATCTAGTTAAGACATTTCAAAAATGTAATAAAACTGTATCTTATTTAGATTCTTCAAAACTAAGTACAGGGAAACGCAATGTCCAGGAAATCGAAATTGACACCATTAATAATCTTAGATATCATACCTTCTTTACACGTGGTTCCTTTATATCCAGCCGAACACCCATTAGGACAGTCACCATCACTTTTGTCACATACATCAGTGTTGTTACAATGACCACAGTCTTCATTACAAGTAGTACCATATCGACCGTCTTTACAGACTATCAACAACAAAAACAACAATAAATCAATAATATAGCGTTGATACTGACAATATAAATCAGTGCATTAAAAGTGCTATGTATTGTGTTCAAATCGTGCTAGTGCATCACAAGTTAACAACACACGTTTTCCTATTTCATCAGTTTCAGCAAATTGTATTGCCATACAAAAACCATGTCGTGAACAGTATAAATTGTTATGTGAGGACACTTTTGACATGGTTAATGTAACGTGCGCAGTAACTCGTCAAGCGTGATTGACTATTTAATTTTGAAAGAGAATGATTTTTCTTCATTGTTTGATTTTTGTGTTGAAAATTTTAATGAGTGGTCGGACCATGCACCTTTGTCTTTTGCATTGAACTGTAAATGTACTGCATCATTAAAAAATGAACAAATAAATGACACATATACAAGCTTTCGGTGGAAAGATGAATTGAGGGATGAATTCAGGGGTGAATTGATTTCAAGCTTACCAGAACTTAACAAGTTAACCCTTAATTCCCATTTGTTAAATAAGGATAATTTAAATTCCACACTAGAAGCTTTTGTAGAAACTTTCCGAGGCATTACTGACCCTTTATTCTCTCGCAACATAAGATATTCCAATACAAGTAATTTCAAAGAAACACAAACTAAAAAAGCTGTATGGTTTGATAATGAATGCAAAATAGCAAAACAGGTGTATAGACATGCATTGCATAACTTTCATATATGTAATTCTGTCGAAAACAGAAGTTTAATGTGTGAGAGTAAAGGGCGGTATAAAACTCTTATTCAAAAAAAGAAAAGATCATATTTCCGTCAGAAATACAAATCAATTGAAAATCTTAAACATAAAAAACCTCGGGACTTTTGGAATCTATTTCGTTCTAAGAAAAATGTGCAATGTAATAACATCTCTATTAATTCCTTTTTCAACTATTTCTCTAATTTATCACAAGAGATTCAGCAGGTATCTGATATTAATGCCGAAGAATTTTGCAGCAGTTTCAGTTTTGATGATATCTCGAATTTTGAGGAATTAGATCGGCCTATTTCAGTACAGGAGGTGGAATATGTTATCCGCAACCTTAATACAAATAAAGCAACAGGTTTTGACAGTTTGATGAATGAATTTTTCACCGAGTCTTACGACATTATTTCATCGCACCTGACTGATCTTTTTAACGCAATATTTAATTCAGGTTATTACCCAGAACAGTGGGCTAAGGGAATCATAATCCCTCTATATAAGAAAAACAGTCCCGACGATGTAAATAATTATCGCGGAATAACCCTTATCAGCTGTTTAGCAAAGATTTTTACCGGTGTTTTAAATCGTAGATTAACACTGTTTTCAGAACAAAATGACATTCTTTCTGATGCCCTATTAAGATCAGGAAGATCTACAACGGATGCGATTTTCATTCTAAATTCAATTATTCAGTTGTTCTTAAATAAAAACAAACGTTTATATTGTGCTTTTATCGACATGAAAAAGGCATTTGATAGTGTATATAGGAACGGACTTTGGTTTAAATTAGGACGATTAGGAGTTAAGGGTAAGATGTTGAGCATCTTCGGTGATATGTACTCTAAAATTAAGTCCAGTGTTAAATATAATAATAACTTTTCCGATTTTTTTGAAAGCCCGGTCGGACTATTGCAAGGGGAAATAACTTCGCCAATTTTATTTTCACTATTTATAGACGATCTTGAACTCTATTTACAAAAGAATTCATCATGTGGTCTCTCTATTAATGATATGACTCTTATTCTTTTATTATTTGCAGATGATATGGTTTTATTTGGTAATAGCCCACATGACCTGCAAACAAGTTTGAAAATTTTACACGAGTATTGTACAAAGTGGGGTTTAGAGGTGAATACTGATAAAACCAAAATAATCGTTTTTAGAAAAAGGGGACCGCTTAAATACAATGAGAATTGGGTTTATAAAAACAAAGAAGTTGAAGTTTTAAACGATTTTAATTACCTAGGGACAGTCTTTAATTATACTGGTAATTTTTCTTTAAACCAAAAGACATTGTATGGAAAAGGCATAAAAGCATTAAATGTCCTCCTAGCTAATTTGAAAAAGTTTAACTTTACGGCTAAAACTAGTTGCCAGTTATTTGATTCCTTCGTTGGGTCAATATTAGGATATACGGGAGAGATATTGGGCCACTCTAAGTCTAAAGAAATTGAAAGGGTTCATCTTATTTTTTGTAAAAAACTTTTAGGTGTTAAAACTACAACTAGTACTCTAGCTATTTATGGTGAATTAGGCCGCTATCCTTTATACATAAACAGATTTTCAAGCATTATTAAATATTGGTTAAAAATAATTGCATCGGAAAATATTCTTATTAAGACTATGTATCAAAAATTACTAGAAGACTGTATAAATGGTCATGCAAATTGGTGTAGTATTGTTAAGAAATTGTTAGAAGAAAATGGATTTGGTTATGTATGGATTACTCAACATGAGATGAATTTAAAAACTTTTCATTTCACATTCAAAAGTCGTTTAATTGACATTTTTAAACAAAATTGGTATGACGATGTACATAAATATAGCCTTCTATCTACATACATTTATATTAAAAATGAACATTCACTCGAACATTATATGAATATTTTGCCAAATCAACTTAGAATTTACATTTCAAGAATACGACTATCCTCTCACGCATTGCGAATAGAAACTGGAAGATATGGTGTAAATAGAGTCGACAGAAACCATATCAAAATGCACTTTGTGTATACTTTAATTCAAGTTTACATCTTTTACTAAAAGAAGCCATTAACAACATTATGAAAATGCATATGAAACAAAAACATCCGTAAAATAAAAAACAAATTGTCCGCAATGTCTTTTTCAAATACGAAACCCACCAGTCTGTGTATATGCTAGAAATACAATCTAATTAAAAACAAGACTATACCTTTGCACATCGGAGAACGGTATCCATTAACACACGATGCACACGAACCATTTACACTGTTACAAGCTGCATCGTTCTCACAGTTACCGCATGTCTCTGAACAGTCCTGACCGTATTTTCCCAAACTACATTCTGTAAAAATAAAGCCAGTGTTAAGTATACACTGATAAGAACTATGCACTGATTTAAACGCTTTTCACTATCTTTGAAATACATGAAATACATTGTATCTTATTAAAGGCGTATACTGTCAAATGCAGAAATAAGATAGTTTAAAACCATATGCCTGTCCATGAAAGGATATATTTCACAATGTGTTACAGACAGCTCCAATTTTTAAGTATAAACACATATAAACTAATATATATATAACAACCAAGCATTAAATACAACCTATAGTAGCAATGCTTTATAAAATACCGTTATGGAATACAGTTTGACTAATAACGTTCAATCAAGATGAAACAGTCAATACAGATTATAATGTATGTTTTATGATGTTAACTAACTAAGAGCAGAGGAAAGCGTTGTAAAAATAATTAATGAATTTGAGTTTTATTCTTAACAGCGCGCTCGACTATTTCACCGCTTATTTAAGTTAATGAGATAATGGACTATAATGTAGTTGCATGCAAAACATTAACCACAATTTCTTAAAGGGTGATAATTTGCATTATATGCAGGATATAGTTATTTAACTTGATTATTTTAATAGGTGTGATGGTTAGGAAGGTTTGTATAACGTTTCAATGGAATGCATCAAGTAGTTAATAATATATGGACTCTTAATGTAGTTTCACGCAAACAGGGCAAAAATGTGCACCATATGCAGGATAGAGTTATCTTAATTGGTTGTGTTTATAGTTGTGAAATTGGGAAAGGTTGTATACAGTTTCAATACAATGCTTCAAGTTGTTAATGAGATTACACACTAAATGTAGTTGCAAAACTTTAACCAGAATTTCTAAGTCCAAAAAGGGCCATAACTTGCAGAAAATGCTGGATAGAGTTATCGTACTTGATTGTTTACATATGTGTGTTAGTTGGGAAGGGCTGTATAAAGAATCAATGCAATGCATCGAGTAGTTACTAAGATATGGTATCATAATGTAGTTGCATGCACAAACTTTAACTAGAATTTATAAGTCCAAAAAGGGCCATAACTTGCATAAAATGCAGAATAGAGTTATTCAACTTAAAAATCAACATAAGTGTGATAATTGGGAAGCGTTGTATAAAGTTTCGAAGCAATGCATCAATTAAATACTAGGATATCGACTCTTAATGTAGTTGCATTCAAAACTTTAACCAAATTTCTAGTTTAAAAATGCGCCATAAACTGCGAAATATACTGGATAGTGTTATCATACTTGATTGTTTACATAGGTGTGATGGTTGGGAAGCGTTGAATAAAGTTTCAATGCAATGCATGAAGTAGTTACTAACAGATTGTCACCTAATGTAAAAACGTGCATGCAAAACTTTAACAAGAATTTCTAAATTAAAAAAAAGGCCATAACTTGCATAAAATGCAGG
Organism: Serripes groenlandicus; assembly: GCA_031761405.1. NCBI lineage: Eukaryota > Metazoa > Mollusca > Bivalvia > Cardiida > Cardiidae > Serripes > Serripes groenlandicus. The sequence goes on along the minus strand of JASEVX010000006.1, from coordinate 58,531,154 downwards.
ATAGAGTTATCTTACTTGATAATCTACATAATCGTGATAGTTGGGTAGGGTTGTATAAAGTTGCAATGCAATGCATCAAGTAAATACTGAGATAGAGACTCTTAATTTAGTTGCACGCGAAACGCTAAGGTTTGACCAAAATTCTAAGTCCAAAAAGGGGCACAATTCAGTCAAAATCCATTCCAGAGTTATGGGACTTGACATACAAGGTCATCTTTTGACCCTGAATAAGTGAAGTTTCAAAGCAACAGCATACACAGTGTCTGAGAAAAGGCTTTGCACGCAAAGGTTTGACCAAAGTTCTTAGTCCAAAAAGGGGCATAATTCAGTCAAAATCCATTCAAGAGTTATGGGACTTGACATACAAGATCATCTAATGACCCTAAATAAGTGTATGAAGTTTCAAAGCAACAGCATACACAGTGTCTGAGAAAACACCTTGCACGCAAGGATTTGACCACAATTCTAAGTCAAAAGAGGGGCACAATTCAGTAAAAATTCATTCCAGAGTTATCGGACTTGACATACAAGGTCACCTAATAACCCTGAATAAGTGTGTAAAGTTTCAAAGCAACTGCATACACAGTGTCTGAGAAAAGGCCTTGCACGCAAAGGGTTGACCAAGCTGGCAACGTCAACGCCAACGCGCACGCCGGGGTGACTACATAAGCTCCCCTATTTCTTCGAATAGGCGAGCTAAAAAGGGCCATAAATTGCATAAAATGCAGGATAGAGTTATCTAACTTGATAATCTACATAGGTGCGATAGTTCGGTAGGGTTGTTTAAAGTTCCAATGCAATGCATTAAGTAAATACTCAGATATGGACTCATAATTAAGCTTTAACCATAATTTCTAAGTAAAAAAGGGCCATAACTTGCATAAAATGCAGGATAGAGTTATCTAACTTGATACTCTACATAGGTGTGATAGTTTGGTAGGGTTGTCAATGCAAGACATGTAGTATTTAAGTACATGCATGCAAAACCTTAACCAAGGTATGACGTGGACGCCGACGGCGACGGCGACGCCGACGCCAGGGTGAGTAGTATAGCTCTCATATTCTTCGAATAGTCGAGCTAAAAACAGCATTTAACACTTCTTAAGCGTTGTAATGTCATACCTTGTTTACATGTGTTCCCTGTATATCCAGCCGAACAGCCATAAGGACAGTAACCGTTATCTTTGTCACATACATCGTTGTTGTTACACTGGCCACAGAGTTCACAAGTAGAACCATATCGTCCAGCAATACAGTCTACCAACAACAAAACATACCAATGCTATGATGTAGGCGATATTGACAAAATCAATTTGAGAATTAAGTGATATGTGTTATGTTCAAATAACCTTATATTAAAATAAACTTTTTTTTTTTAGATTTGTCCGTTTCAGAATTATGTTAGCAAACAAATATGTACGGCGTTACAGCCGAACTAATTAGAAGTGGACATTGTCATACATATTTATTACGTGCAACTTTAATTCATATATCAAATTCCTTGACAAGTATACATGAGGTGTTCAAAGAAAACCAATCTTAGCGTAATTAAAACAAGTGTATCCATACTATTCGAAACATATGGACACTGTTTAACTTTTAGACACTCTGGGACTAATTGGCGACCAGTCACTTACCAAACTGCCAGTATGCGAAAGTTGATATGAGTCTACACTGGGTGTACACATCCAGCAAAAATCTTAGGGTTTGTTTTCATATAGCGCGGTGAAGAGATGGAAGTGTCCACTTTTTTGTAGTTTTTTCTCCCTGCTTGGATCTGAGGATTGCAATGACTGCACAACGATAGAACTGGTACTTGACACAGGAAACACCGTGGTATAAACTAGAATGGAGTGCTCCTCGGAGCACGTGTGTCACCTGCCGGCGCCTTGTCAGAAAATTTTAATTTTTGACAGAAAGGGGGCAATAACTCTGATATAAAAATATTTGGATTATCCCCCTTTTGTGAACCAATCACAAAGATTGATATAAACATTTGTCAGAAGTTTCAATCCAATCCTTTGAGTAGAATTTTTTTTATTTTAAAACGTGACGAAAAAGCGTGACGACAGACAGCGGACATACAGACAGACAGACAGACGCCGGACAAAAAAAGTAATCCCTAAGTGCCTACCATGCTACGCAGGTGACACAAAAAGCCTTGTTATTTATTTATTTATTTATTGGGGTTTTACGCCGCTTTCAACAATATTTCAGTTATATCACGGCGACAGTTCACTTATTCATGATCCCTGGGTAAACAAACCAGTACTAGGCTAGAAAAATGTACCTTGCCCAAGGGCACTCCACGATGACCGTACTGCCGCGACTGGGGATCGAACCCGGGACACCCGGTTTCGAAATCCCCGACGCTAACCACTCGACCACAGCGGATTCCTCGCCTTGTTATTTAAAATGGCGTTTAATATTATATTTAACATCCGCGTAATTAATGCAAACAGGTATGAAAATATAGTTTTTAAAAGAAAGCAGCAATGTTAGAATCAGTATATAAACTTGATCGATCAATTAGGTAATTGACTTAAATTATAAATAACAATTAACCTTTGCACATAGGAGACTTATATCCAGTGGTACACACAGAACATTCACCGGTCACGCCGTCACAAGGGTCGTCATTCTGGCATTCACCACATGTATTTACACACTCTGGTCCATATAAACCCCCGTTACAAACTGTAATAAAATCATACACAGGGACGACAATTGTTCAATAGTAATGTATAGGTACATATAGGCATGCTATATTATGTTTAGTATTGAGCAGTTGACCCTATATTACAAGAATAAATTAATTGAAAACATTATACATGAATTTCGTTGTGACGCCGATTACACTGAAAAGACAACGGCAAAAATGAATTATAAAAAAAGCTTTCAGTTAGATGTTTAAAGTAAGAATGCTTACATTTTAAATCATTTGGTGATAACTAATGCTGGTATTTTTACTTATACATTTTATTGGCCGTTGTGGATTAATAAATTGAAATGAACCCCTAATACCTTGCACCATGCTAGTAAGCATTCTATTGACACTATGGCACCATAAAAATCACATAACTTCAATTACATGAACAAATACAATAATAATGATAATAATAACAACAATAATAATAATGATAATTGTTATAATTATAATAATAATAATAATAATGATAATAATGATAATTATAATAATGCCTTATGTAATACTATTTATAAAATCATCATATTTAATTTCGTAAAAGTCGTAATGGTTGTTCAAAACATTGTACTTCGGGGGAAATCACTCATTATGACAAATATCTCATTTTTCTACAAAGCCATTAACATCCGTCTGCTGCAGAGGAAGTTCTTAATTTTGGCAATACTAGGTAAATAGTTAAAACTAAATAAATATCAATTCAATATGGTAGTGCGTTATGTCGAAATGAAACGGATCTGGAGATAACTGTGAATTGTGTTTACTACTCTTGCGAAGGTGGCATGCACTGTGGAAAATAAGTTGACTTTACACCATAATAATAAATGTTACATTTAGACATTCACGTTATATACAATCCAGCAAACACTAACCTGCGTAAACATACAACTCACAAATTACAAAATACTCTTTTCTATTTCGCAATGTAAGAGTTATATAGCGGGCGAGTTTAGGAGAGGTCAGTGTAAAGTCCAACTTGTCAATACGTGTATCACTAGTATTCACTCCCTTTAGTACAGCTCCGTCTGATTCTGTGGTACCTAGTTGTATTTCCATTTTGTTTAGAGTATCTGTAGTGATAGAAACAAAATGAAATGCGTAAAAGACACGCGGATTAGAGAATATATCCACCGGCGTATATGAAAACACCAGTTCGACACATGTCACTTCAGGCGATCATGTGACAACATGAATACTTGAACACGACGGAGAGGACAACCTTACTGTACCAATTACAATGATGCTAAACATGATGGTGATCATGTTGATTATGATGATTGTAGTGGTGATGTACGTGACGATGATGATGATTATTAAAATGATGATGATTTTGTCACAGGGAAAGAAAAACATGCAGTCAGTCCGGGGCTCGAACCTGGGACTTCTCGCTTTCAGGGCAAGTACTCTACCGACTGAGCTAACCGGACCGCTTACATGTAATCTCTCAAACTGTGAACACGATCAGGCCACGACAACTGGAAATTCGTCCTCGATTCTCTGAATTCCAGTGCCAAGCTTGTCATAAATCGCACTGCAAGCGTTGTGAGACTGACCAAACAGTGCTGTCAAGGCCCTTATTGGACGACAATGCCACAAGGAGAGAAAAGCATGCAACCAGTCCGGGGCTAGAACACGGGACCTATCGAGTTCAGGGCAAGTACTCTACCGACTTAGCTAACCGGACCGCTTACATTCACTATCTCCATGAGAACGACAAAGTACATTATTATGCACGAAACTGCACAAATCGTATTGAAATAATGAAAAGGCTAGCTAGCGAGAACAAAACACACACAGGATGTAATAGTCCGTCTATTCTTCGTGGTTGGTGAAACAGTTGATGACTCCGGTTCTTTATATTTCGTTGAACTTCTAGCGATGTGTAACCGGGTTTTTGGTTTAAAGCACCAAGTCGATGTATGATGAAATATGTATTTACATCTATGAGAATAAGAAACGGAGCATCTTGTATCGTATTACTTATAGATTAATATAAATTCTCTATAAAGAGAGTTACGTACAGTGTTCACTTGTCGCAGAGCAGACCGAAAATGCAAGACGGGGATTGAAACAAGAGAATGTGGTTTAAGGCGGGAAAAATATAACACGCGTTCACACTGACAAGTACTCACAAAGCCACGAGACAATCAAAACAAACACATAGGGCGAGTTCAGATGGGCTTCTCTAAGATAGAGAACTGACGTTATGTCTAAATATAAATTCAGAAAAACATGCGCACTAATGCTTTCCATCTGAACGGTGTTTCCACGTCTAAGATGTAAACCATTCGGAACTCTCGGGTAATTCCGTAACCCTTCATCATCCATTGATGAAGCATTCATCACCGAGGTATTCCGAATGAGTAGTAAACATCGTTGGTCGCCATTTTGAAATGCTAGTAACCCCAGGCTTGAGGTGGGTTACTCGGATTCGGGTCAAAAGGTCAAAATGACGTCACTAAGGTTAAAAGTATCACCGTTCAAATGGATTCCGAGTGCAGTTCGGGCTGTTCTCGGATCCCATATGAACTCGCCCATAGTATATAGAAGACATATACATGAACGTGAGTACAAAACCTGACACGTGCGATCCGGGAGGTAGCCAAATGTACCCTGTCACATGATGATGATGATCATTTCGATGATGGTCCCAATGAAGAAGAAAATAATCTTCGTGTATATATTTTACTATCAAATACATTATATAAAGTATGCGATAGTACTACTAACGGGAGTGGTCTGTTCTTCCTAGTACGTGTATTCGCTGGATTATATATTCCTGTATCAGGTCTACTTTATACCAAGGATTAAGATCGGGGTCTGTTGCAGCACAACATATGCATGTGCCAGCGTCGGTACTTGTACTCGAATCTATTGCATGTTCGTTAACAAATCTGCCATCTGTACCAAATTGACTGCTTGATGTAATAATAACACCGTCCTTGTGCGAAACGAGCATCTGCCCTGGGGAATTAAAGAAAAATCACTTTAACGTAGAAATACAGTTTCATATATAAATTACGCGTTTCATTAGCTGTCAGTTAGACTCCATATACTGATGAAATGACTATTGTATTTATACAACTGTCCATCCATGTATTCATGCAGACAGCTAGCGATATACAACGGTTATTTATGTATTCTCATCTGTCCTGTAATTAGATGAGATATAAAAAATATTTCGTGAATTTCCATTTAAACATGTTTTGGTGTGACAAGTGTGGCATATTTGAATAAGTAATTATACATAACGAACGGGAACGACAAAACCTGCTATGAACTGACCAATCACAGTCTTTCCAAGTAAAAGACAAATGGTGATATAGTCCCAATCTTTTACAAATATAACTAAATAATCGTATATATAGTTCCATCTGATTCATCAGAATTCACGCTTTAATAAAACTTCCGGATTGATAGAATTATACAATATACTCCCATTTGAATTACACATGCATTTCGGATAATACTAAAAACTAAACAGTGTAGATGTACGTATACATACATATATATTGCTACATTAAAGAAACATATTTATAAGAAACTCAATGTCAAAACAGTGCTCATACCATGCACACTTTCCAATCATTTCTCTTTTTTCATTTCTAGAATCTCCGAATAAGATATATCTTTAATCTCCGAATAAGATATATCTTTAATCTCCGAATAAGATATATATTTAATCCTTGCATATATATAGCACAATTATGGCAGATGACCTTGAAAGCATATTGGCAATCAAAGCGCCAATGGCACTGTAGTGGCGATCGTATGGAAAATCCTGCAAAGTAACAAGCAGTATATCGGTGTAGGGCTTGCGATGACTCTGGTGCGGGTACATTTGAGAATGTATCAACACTGCATCTTTTGACGGTAGAATGATGTTAGTTTGCCAGAATGTTGTCTTGGTGATTTTTAACGAATTATTTTTTCTCAAAAAATAATACAGTTAACGCGATCGTGTTTTTTTCCGGAAGTCACGGTTAAACTACACTTCCGCTTAGAATACACATTCGCTGCACCTAAATAGTCCTAGTATTTTTTCGATATTAAAATGACTTCTACGTGTTATTTCAATACAGTGAAGTCATAATTATACTATCGAATCATCATAGATAATCAATTTTCTAGAAAATATCAAATTAACAGTACGCGCATATATATCATTTGTCGGCAGGTACGTATAAGGCACGAGTATGAATTTAAATCGTATGCCCATTCACTAGAAGTCGACCCCACGCTGTGTAGAACAATGTTAATCTCACAAATATGCCACTACGCAGAGCTCAGTGAAATAGTCAGTGTGCATTTTAAACGCTCGCATCGCCGTTGTTTCTCCTTTTTTCAACATGATAACGATGATCAAAGGGGCTTTCTAATTATAGATCATGGTTTACATACGCGCGCATTCAGTTAGCTTAATATATATACGAAAGTAACGCTCACACATTGTATTAAAGTACCGTAGTGTAATGGAGAGCGTGTAGAACTACTAATCTTGGACTATTTATGGACGTGAGTTCGAGTCCCAATTGGAACTTTTCTTTTTTTTATTTTTTTTATTTTTATTTTATGCGATTTGTTAAACATTATAGATTTATAATAATGAATTCACTCACATGAAACATAGTTATAATATAAGCCGAAATCCTGGATCCGCCCCTGGTGACGAAAACAAATCGAACTAACATTGTAAATCTCACAAATATGCCATGGGTGTTTTGACAGACTTTACGCAGAGCTCAGTGAAATAGTTAGTGTGCATGTTAAACGCTCGCATCGCCGTTGAAATGCTACATTTACTAAAACTGTCAACTGATAAAAAAAATCTCTGGACAAAAATATTAATAATAATAAAATAGACTAAATTGTGCAATAGCATGATCAATTGCATTCATAAATTAGATTTTACAATACATGTTCAAAATAATTCGTTACCAGTACGTTCAGTACTTTGATTTAGTTACGTTCTGAAATTGGTCATGATGTGTTAAAATTAGGCCATTCCAAAGTTATGACAAATCTAGTTGGTATTCGATAGACTACCGTTTTAGCTCATTAGAATGGCTATTTGTAATCTGAATTGTTCGGGTAATCACATGTTCATCACCAGGTCGCTAGGCCATATTAAGATAAAATATGTTTTACACTTTAGAATTGACTAAATGATCAAGAAGGGAGAGAAAACAGTATCCATTACTTTGGTGTTTGTTTCCATGATGTCCGATATTAAACAGGTCTGTTCAATTTAGTCCCTTCACATTGCATGATTGAGGGTTGTCAGAGACATATAAACATAGTGTATTTATATGTCTCTGGGGTTGTTAAACTGCTTCGAATAATGTGAGTGCAAAAACAAAACATGCTCAAAAAGCACAATCTCACTATTTGCCAAACTGTTCAATTTATAAAAATATAGGCATCCATATAATGCTCGATCTCAAAAATAAATTAGGCTACACTTTCAGCATTGATTGCTAATTGACTCTAGAACGTGCAGACGTGTATACATAACGTGTGTACACACTGACATCGTGTCTCCTTTAAACCTTTGTAAACCAGTCTTATCATCTAGACGCTTTCATATGTTTAAACAACTACACAATAAAGCGTTTATAATATTGAGATAACCAGTCTCGCGAGCTATTTATAGAACCTTTTGGAATTTCCAGATTTGAGTATCATCAGAGTTATTTGCAAGGCAGATAGAACGCGCAATGATATTTATTATCTGCCCAATCAGGAAGAAGATAATATTTACATATTTTAACTCTATGTAGATAATGTCCCGATAAAACTCAAATATTAGTAACAATCCGGTACCAAAGTAGCACTGACATAATTATTATTAATCACGTCTCTGCATCAATGATGGAACTATAACGGATGTGAGTAAATTAGTTTGCAGTAAGTAAAAAAAATATCAACCGATTGTTCAAAACCGACTATGTAAATAGTTTTCGTTGTTGTTGTTTCTGTTAGCATTGTGGCGATTGTCAAACCAATCGGCACAAAAACATGTAAAAAATACCATTGTGACAAAGGGACACATTTCTCAGTATAAGCAATTCATTCATTCATTTGCAACGATATTTTCTAATTAGCGTTTTTCTGTAGCTGGGTGAGAATGAAGAAGGTGTCTCGGTGGTGTAGTGGTAGGGCGTCCGCTTCGGGAGGTGCTATCCCCGGCCGGGTCATACCAAATACTTTAAAAGCGGTGGTAATGGCTTAGCCTACTTGGCGCTCAGGGATGTTGAGTAAGCATGTGGAAGAATTATTTCACCGGCAATTGCTATCGGGGATAATTTACCATATGGAAATAAAGAGTAGCTGTAACTTTAACGCGCTATAACTCTTTAATTATTTAAGTTATCGCTTAGGTGCAAACGGGTCCCCAAAATATAATTATCTATCTTTAATATGTGTATTTCATTTTTCGAGAAAAATATGATTTAAATGGTATTTTTTTAGGTTAAATAAACGTTGTCAATATCATATAGACAAAGAACAAAATAAAAGTACCCATTCAATTATAATCGATGTATATCAAATATTATTATATATATTTCTTAGGTGCAAACGGTCTTGGATGCGGCACTTCTTCATCTACAGTGTAATTTTTATATTATCAAAATAAATTTAGATTTAGATGGTCTTTTTTGAAGATAAATTTGTAACTTCATGATTTCGGATTTGTTCGTGAAAGTCCGGCAATGCTCCCGATTTTACCCGAAGTTTTATGACCCTCATAAAATCAATTAGTATCACCAGGGGGTCTGAAGCGAGTCGCGTATCCCTATTACATAATTATTAATAATATACATGTATACATGATCTATACTATAATCTTCAATGTGACATGATGTATCTTTAACAACTGCGAATAGAAGGGGTATTATACATTTAGTAACAGAACGTAAATTGGTAATTTACTGCTCTAAAACATTCTGCCGTAAATGATATAATAAATCAGGGACACTATATTACAATAATAATATAGTGTCATGAACAATTTCTCCTTGTGTCCAAATGTGTTAAAATGTCGTTTGTTGCTGATGCGTCTACTAGAGGGAAAGGAAAGTCATATCTTATAAGAACGGATCCCCTATGCTGTTGGATGTTTCAACATGTTTAGATAAGACGTGCTGTTTATGATTTACAAGACATTGAAAAATGAAGATTCATACAATAGTCATATTAATTTGATTCTTTCAGATTTAATTATGCTTCCATTAGTAATTAGAAATCTTACATTTTCCTAATAAAAACGCTTTTTGACTTTTGAAAATAGTGTGACAAAATGAGCACAACTGTTACATTGTTCTCATTCATTTCAAGAGTTTCCAAGAGTTTCCATATTGTATACGTATTGTTCGAAGTCTTCCGCTGCATAATGGTTGTAGGCCTAAGTGGAAAATATTATAAAACTGTCCCCTTACATGTGCTTTACTTTAAGAAGTAGCTATTCGTTAATTACATCAAAATATAAGAGCTTACTCTGTTCTCAGAAATGCACCGTTATTTTGTATGTCTAGTTATCTAGTAAACGGAAAGAATCAACACCTTTTCTGCTAGACGCGTGTAGTGAAATATGTATTAGCGAGTATTCTCTTCCGGGTTTGTTTTACAGTAAAGTAAAACCGGTTTTCCGTTGTCCCTTTTCCACTGCTACTCAATAAAGTAATGGTCTTGTTTCAGTCCCATTAGACTTTTTGTGTGTGTTTTTTTCGAACTATTTCGGAATGTTTATCACTTGCAATCACACATCTGTTTCAAATCTTTTCAAAACCGTGTCATATAATGATGTAAGCGTTTCACTAATGATAACTAAATCGATCCTATACGTATTTTCGGCAGGTTATTCCCACTGGAAGTTTTCTATGGCCCCACCTTTGCTCGAAAACAAACTTTAAAAATGTATTGTATATACTCACCGAACATATCACACGATAATCGTAATAGAGTATTCGGATCGGAATACTTACTCAAACGTTGTTTGACATAATCGTTCTTCCGGAACTTATCAAGTAATACGATGATTAACGAGAAAGACTTTGACCAGGCTGCTCATAGGCTCCGGATTTATCCTCGTCATGAATCGCGTGTATGTTTTTTTCCCTCTTCCCATGGCGGGAAAATTACGTTGCTTGTCATCTATTTTGTTCAACTTCTGTTAAACAAGTAAATCTACGGTGTATTTCGAAAACTGTTCGTAAACAAAAGTTTAATTTCGTTAATTTGGTTAAAACGTAAGAGCACACACGACGCAGTGACTCGAACATACAAATTAAGCACCGAAAACGAAAGATACAGGAGAAACACGGGGGAATACAAAGTGGTCATTACTTTGGATTTCATTTCTGTCAGATTCTTCTATAACTACTAGGCCTAAAAATTACTTAAAATCGGTGATGGTGTCAATATCAAATGTTCCACACTCATGAGACAATAACATATCGAACTGTACTAAACATTCAATGAAGTAGAACACTCCTTATTAAAGTAGTGTTATTGAATACTTTGTCCTCGTTGGGTTCCTCAGTTGTATTAACTAAGCTAATTAAGCCTCTCTGTATGTATGAATGCCTACGTTTTGTAAAGGAAAAGTATATGAGGGACGAGTAAGGATTCTTTGTTTTTATTGAAAAGTATCATTGCGCCTATTTCAACAGTATATGAGCCGTTCCACAGGAAAATCAACATTATTGACTCTGCGTAATGTATCGACCCAGATAAGCAGGCGCAGTCCGCGCAGGCTAATCAGAGCCGACACATTCCGTCTCAGGGGGATAGAGGTATTGAATAATGATTCCTGAAAACGGAAAATCCACAGGAGGCGAAAAGTGTATATCCGGGTTAACAAACGCGGCATGCTTAGGCTGATCCGGATCGATACTTACCGCTGAGTCCACACTGTTGGTTTTCTCGTAATTCGTCTTCTCTTTCTAAGTATCAGGCTTCTACTTGTCAGTTAAAATGGCCTGTTACGTTAATAGTGTTGAGGTATACGAGTATTGTGTTTTAGTGTACCAAAAGCAAAAGCAACATGACATAATTCAAATAACTACTACTTCGTAGGTAACCGTTAATTTATACGAACATTCACTATGTGAACGGACGAACTCATGGGAGTGTACTTCTGGGGTTATTTCCTTTGATGTTTACTTGTGGGGTGCACCCCACAAGTATGCAATTCATTCCGTAATTAACCCCCTTTTACGGAATGAATAACATTAATATGCAAATGAGATACCTGTTATAAAAAATAAAAAATAACTATTTATCTAAGTGTCTTTATAAGGCTGGTGGGTGGGCTTCAGGAAAAACACGCACCCCACAAGTACTCTCTCATGCGGACGTATTTACCAATTTCCAAAATGCATAGGTTCGAGTATTATATTCAGTTGTTTACCATAATTGTCTTCTGCAGATGCGTCAAAATGCGTCTACATGAGGGAAATGGTAAAATAAAGAAGCGTAATACTAACCAAAGTAATTTTATTTTCCATTAAAAACAAACTTTCCCTTTGTATGACAAAATCAGTGTGTGTATACCACGTGACTTTTGACGTCATATTTGCATTGTCAGACAGCACAAATTGCTCTTGATGAGAATGTATTTGTATTTCTTCACCCTTTTTAATGAAACATGGCGCAGTCTCCGCCGCTTACAATGTCCTATCTCCGTTTTTTTTACAGGAGTTTGATTGGTGGTCTAGATTTTTCAAACACTTCGACGAACATCCATTTTTGATAATGCTCCGGCTGTCGGCGATATTAATACATTTTGAGAAAATGTTCATCGAAGTGTTTGAAGAAACTAAATCACTAATCAAACTCCGTTGAAAAACCGGAGATAGGGCTATGTAAGTGGCGTAGACTGCGGCATAATTCATTACAAATGATGAAGAAATAAAAAAGTAACCTTTGTTTTTACTTCTAAACCTATCTGTCCGCCGTAGCGTTTGTGACGTCAAAGTCACGTGGTATACACACACTGAAAATTGAAAATAGAAAAGGCATAAACCAGGAATGAAATGTTACTTACCATTCACCGAAAGTCTTTGAACAATACACAGTAGGATACAAACACAATAGTTATCCATGTTGTAGAATATGCCCCGGTAGTAAGAATGCAATAATGATAGTATTCACCTCTTAATTTAAATCTTGAATATGACGACACAGTCCCATAGTATGCTACTAATTTGTTTTAACCCAACTATATATGCCTTCAAACTACAATATCAAGCAAAACATCGTGCACAGAGATGTGTCTGTCTAACTATGAATTGAAGACGGGGAAGACTTCTCACGACAATATAACACGCTTCAGTAAACCTTCCTGGTCGACTGTAGTATTTAGCACTTGACCATGTATAATCCTCTCTTTTATATAAACGCTTTCTGATGACTCTGCAGCAGACGACTTTTTATAACATTTAGACAAAAGGAGAAACTGCTCATAGTGAGCAATTTCTCCTTTTGCCACAATGTTTTTAATCTAATTCATTAGTTTATGTTTCAAATATAAAAATGTTCCTTAGTTTTGCGATTATGTTTTCGAAGTCGTCTACTGCAGCATGTGATAATCTTCTTTTTAACAAGTCGATGCATACTGATCATATCTCTTTGTGTTGTATTTTGTTCGTCAGAAACGAAACTGTTGGTATTACTACTCCCTATCGATACACTGAATTGTCATATATAATATTAAACATGTAGTTGTTGAATACATCGGCTGAAATAGTTGTTAAGGGTACTAGATCGCATACATGTAGTTGTCTTAAATCTATCTTTGAATTATACATCCTATGTCATTAGATACGATACAGGGTAAACTGATTTTGAATATTCAATATTTTTTGTTTTACATGGGTTTTCATCAAATTTAATCTTTCCTCGCTAGAACAATCTATATCAGACGAATATTGAATATCACTATTAATGAAATTATTATAAGTGAATTATGAGCATTTTTTTTTACTTTCGCCACAATATTTCAAAAATCGTCCGCTACCGTTGCTTCAAATGAAGTCTACATGAGGGAAAGAGTTAAGATTGTATGTAAACAGAGAAGCGTCTGTGCGTGTTAATCCCTTTCCGTCATGTAACAAATCTGCAGCAGACAACTTCAAAAATATCTAATCAAAATCATGTAGTATTTCTATAAATGAAAGTATATATATATTACGTACAATTGAAAACATATTCAGGTGTGTGAAGTTAGCAGTAAGTTGGTTATTGGTAGTTGGGTATTCAATCTACTGCCAGAGTACGAATAAACAGCCAGCGAGTAGTTGGGTGTCCGCCATATGATCGAATCTATAGCTATATACGAATAACTACAAAGCTAGCAATTGGTTATTCAACAAAGAGTCAAAGCTTCAATGTACTGCTATAAACGAATACCCAAACAACTAGCAATTGGTTATTCAGCAAAAAGTCAAAGCGCAAATCTACTGCTATATACGAATAACTACACAGCTATCAATTGGTTATTCAACACAAAGTCAAAGCTTGAATCTACTGCTATATACGAATAACCACACAACTATCAATTGGGTAATCAACACAGAGTCAAAGCGCGAATCTACTGCTATATACGAATACCCACACAGCTAGCAATTGGTTATTCAACAAAGAGTCAAAGCGCGAATCTACTGCTATATACGAATAACCACACAGCTATCAATTGGTTATTCAACAAAGAGTCAAAGAGCGAATCTACTGTTTTATATGAATACCCACACAGCTAGCAATTGGGTATTCAACACAAAGTCAAAGGGAGAATCTACTGCTATAAACGAATAACCACACAACTATCAATTGGGTATTCAACACAGAGTCAAAGCGCGAATCTACTGCTATATACGAATACCCACACAGCTAGCAATTGGTTATTCAACAAAGCGTCAAAGCGCGAATCTACTGCTATATACGAATAACCACAGAGTTATCAATTGGTTATTCAACAAAGAGTCAAAGCTTGAATCTACTGGTATATACGAATATCCACACAGCTAGCATTTGGATATTCAACAAAAAGTCAAAGGGCGAATCTACTTCTATATACAAATAACCACACAACTATCAATTGGGTATTCCACAGAAAGTCAAAGGGCGAATCTACTGCTATATACGAATAACCAAACAGCTATCAATTGGGTATTCAACAAAGAGTCAAAGCGCGAATCTACTGCTATGTACAAATAACTAAACAGCTATCAATTAGTTATTCAACAAAAAGTCAAAGCGCGAATCTACTGCTATATACGAATAACCACACAGCTATCAATTGGTTATTCAACAAAGAGAGAAAGAGCGAATCTACTGCTAGATACGAATACCCACACAGCTAGCAATTGGGTATTCAACAAAAAGTCAAAGCGTGAATCTACTGCTATATACGAATACTCACACAGCTAGCAATTGGTTATTCAATAAAGAGTCAAAGCGTGAATCTACTGCTATATACGAATAACCACACAGTTATCAATTGGTTATTCAACAAAGAGTCAAAGAGCGAATATACTGCTATATACGAATACCCACACAGCTAGCAATTGGGTATTCAACACAAAGTCAAAGGGGGAATCTACTGTTATATACGAATAACCACACAACTATCAATTGGATATTAAACAAAAAGTCAAAGGGCGAATCTTCTGTTATATACGAATAACCAAACAGCTATCAATTGGGTATTCAACAAAGAGTCAAAGCGCTTATCTACTGCTATATACAAATATATGCCAAACAGCTATCAATTAGTTATTCAACAAAACGTCAAAGCGCGAATCTACTGCTATATACAAATAACCACACAGCCATCAATTGGTTATTCAACAAATAGTCAAAGCGCGAATCTACTGCTATATACGAATACCCAAACAACTAGCAATTGGTTATTCAACAAAAAGTCAAAGCGCGAATCTACTGCTATATACGAATACCAAAACAACTAGTAATTGGTTATTCAACAAAGAGTCAAAGCGCGAATCTACTGCTATATACAAATAACCACACAACTATCAATTGGTTATTCAACAAAGAGTCAAAGCGCGAATCTACTGCTATATACAAATAACCACACAACTATCAATTGGATATTCAACACAGAGTCAAAGGGCGAATCTACAGCTATATACGAATAACCAAACAGCTATCAATTGGGTATTCAACAAAGAGTCAAAGCGCGAATTTACTGCTATATACGAATAACCAAACAGCTATCAATTAGTTATTCAACAAAACGTCAAAGGGGAATCTATATATGATTACCCAGCCAGCTATCAATTGGGTATTCAACAAAGAGTCAAAGCTTGAATCTACTGTTATATGTGAATAACCACACAGCTATCAATTAGTTATTCAACAAAAGGTCAAAGCTTGAATCTACTGCTATATGTGAATACCCAGCCAGCTATCAATTGGTATTCAACAAAGAGCCAAAGCGCGAATCTACTGCTATATACGAATAACCACACAGCTGTCAATTAGTTATTCAACAAAAAGTCAAAGCACGAATCTACTGCTATATGCGAATAACCACACAGCTAGCAATTTCTTGTTCAACAAAGAATCAAAGCTTAAATCTACTGCTAAATATGAATACCCACACAGCTATCAATTGGGTATTCAACAAAGAGTCAAAGTGCGAATCTACTGCTATATTCGAATACCCACACAGCTATCAATTGGTTATTCAACAAGACTCCAAGCTTGAATCTACTGCTATATGCGAATACCCACACAGCTAGTAATTGGTTATTCAACAAAGAGTCAAAGCTTGAATCTACTGCAATATGTGAACACCAAGCCAACTATCAATTGGTTATTGAACAAAGAGTCAAAGCGCGAATCTACTGATATATGCGAATACCCACACAGCTTTCAATTGGTTATTCAACAAAGAGTCAAAGCGCGAATCTACTGCTTTATACGAATACACAAACAACTATCAATTGGGTATTCAACAAAGAGTCAAAGCTTGAATCTACTGCTATATGCGAATACCCACACAGCTATCAATTAGTTATTCAACAAAGAGTTAAAGTGCGAATCTACTGCTATTTACGAATAACCACACAGCTATCAATTGGTTATTCAACAAAAAGTCAAAGAGCGAATATCGATAACTCTAAAACACCGATAAATCGAACATGTCGATATCTCGAGCATATCGACAACTTGAACATAACGATAACTCGAACATATAGATAACTCGAAGACATCGATAACTCGCAGACATCATAACTCGAATATACTGATAAGTCGAATATACTGATAACTCGAATATAAGATTTCTCGAACATCTCAATAACTCGAATGTATTGATAACTCGAATATATCAATAACTCGATTATATCGATATCTCGAGCTTACCGATGATTCTAACAGATCGATATCTGGAAAACATTGATATAACTTGAACATATTGATAACTCGAACATTTCAATATCTAGAACATTTAGATATATATCCAACACGCCGATAGCTCGAACAAATCGATATCTCGAATATATCGATATCTCAAATACATTGATCTAACAAATATATCAAATTCGAACAAATTGATAACTCGAACATATCAATATATATAACAAATCGATATCTCGAACATACCGATAACTCGAACATATCGATATCTCGAACGGATTAATAAAATGAATGCATCCATAACTTGAATAAATATATTGGTAACTTGAACATATTGATAACACGAACATATCAATATCTCGAACATATCGATATCTCGAACTTGTCTAGATATCAAGATTTTCGAGATATCAAGATTTTCGAGATAACAATAGTTTCGATATATCAAGATTTTCGAGTTATTGGTATGTTCGAGATATCGATTTGTTCGAGACATTGAGACATTCGAGATATCGAAATTTTCGAGTTATCGGTATGTTCGAGACATCGATTTGATCGAGATATCGATTTGGTCGAGATATCGATTTGTTCGAGATATCGATATGTTCGAGACATTGATATATTCGAGTTATCGAGATATCGGTATATTCGAGTTATCGATATGTTCGAGGTATCGATATATTTGAGTCATCGATGTGTTCAAGTTATTAATATGTTCGAGATATGGATATGTTCGAGTTATCGATGTGTTTGAGTTATCTATATGTTCGAGTTCTCGATTTGTTCGTGTTATCGATATGTTCGAGTGATCTGGGTATGTATGCTTATGCGTATGTAGTGTACGCTTTGTTATTCATCTATACTTCACTGTATATTATGAAAAAAATTGCTGTGGTAAAATCATATCATGAAATCAGGAAAGCAGCAGTAGTTCTGATTGCTCGCGCGAGCGAGCAAAACTGCTGCTTCGCTGTTTTTAAAAGACAGATCCGTTCTAGACATTTAAGTAGTAATGCTATACAAGCTTTGACTCTTTCTTGAATAACCAATTGCTAACTGTGTGGATATTGTCTCGTAGCAGGTAGTTCGCCCTATAGTTGCTTATTTTGAATGTCCAACTACTAGCTGGCTGGAAATTCGTATATATACATATAGCAGTATATTCGCGCTTTGACTTTTTGTTGAATACCCAATTGATAGCTGTGTGGTTATTCGTATATAGCAGTAGATTCGCGCTTTGACTTTGTATTGAATACCCAATTGCTAGCTGTGTGGTTATTCGTATATACATGTAGCAGTAGATTCGCGCTTTGACTCTGTATTGAATAACCAATTGCTAGCTGTGTGGTTATTCGCATATAGCAGTAGATTCGCGCTTTGACTGTTTCGTGAATACCCAATTGATAGCTGTGTGGTTATTCGTATATAGCAGTAGATTCGCGCTTTGACTCTTTGTTGAATAACCAATTGATAGCTGTGTGGTTATTCGTATATATCAGTAGATTCGCCCTTTGACTTTTTTGTTGAATACCCAATTGATAGCTGTGTGGGTATTCGTATATAGCAGTAAATTCGCGCTTTGACTCTGTGTTACATATCCAATTGCTAGCTGTGTGGGTATTCGCATATAGCAGAAGATTCGCGCTTTGACACTGTGTTGAATGACCAAATGCTAGCTATGTGGGTATTCGCATATAGCAGTGGATTCGCGATTTGGCTCTGTGTTGAATAACCAATTGCTAGCTGTGTGGGTATTCGCATATAGCAGTAGATTCGCACTTAGCTGTTTGGTTATTCGCATATAACAGTAGAATCGCGCTTTGCCTCTTTGTTGAATAACCAATTGATAGCTGTGTGGGTATTCGTATATAGCAGTATATTCGCGCTTTGACTCTTTGTTGAATAACCAATTGATAGCTGTGTGGTTATTCGTAAAGAGCAGTAGATTCGCGATTTGACTCTTTGTTGAATAACCAATTTCTAGCTGTTTGGTTATTCGTATATAGCAGTAGATTCGCGCTTTGACTCTATGTTGAATACCCAATTGCTAGCGTTGTGGGTATTCGCATATAGCAGTAGATTCGCGCTTTGACTCTGTGTTGAATAAGCAATTGCTAGCTGTGTGGGTATTCGCATATAGCAGTAGAGTTGCGCTTTGACTCTGTGTTGAATAACCAATTGATAGCTGTTTGGTTATTCGTATATAGCAGTAGATTCGCGCTTTGACTCTTTGTTGAATACACAATTGATAGCTGTTTGGTTATTCGCATATAGCAGTAGATTCGCTCTTTGAATTTTTGTTGAATACCCAATTGATAGCTGTTTGGTTATTCGTATATAGCAGTAGATTCGCGCTTTGACTCTTTGTTGAATAACCAATTGATATCTGTGTGGTTATTCGTATAGAGCAGTTGATTCGCCTTTTGACTTTTTGTTGAATACCCAATTGATAGCTGATTGGGTATTCGTATATAGCAGTAGATTTGCGCTTTGACTCTGTGTTGAATAACCAATTGCTAGCTGTGTGGGTATTCGCATATAGCACTAGATTTGCACTTTGACTCTGTGTTGAATTACCAATTGCTAGCTGTGTGGGTATTCGCATATAGAAGTAGATTCGCGCGTTGACTTTTTGTTGAATACCGAATTGATAGCTGTTTGGTTATTCGTATATAGCAGTAAATTCGCGCTTTGCCTCTTTGTTGAATAACCAATTGATAGCTGTGTGGGTATTCGTATATAGCAGTAGATTCGCACTTTGACTCTGTGTTGAATAACCAATTGCTAGCTGTGTGGGTATTCGCATATAGCAGTAGATTAGCGCTTTGACTTTTTGTTGAATACCCAATTGATAGCTGTTTGGTTACTCGTATATATCAGTAGATTCGCGCTTTGCCTCTTTGTTGAATACCCAATTGATAGGTGTGTGGGTATTTGTATAGAGCAGTGGATTCGCGCTTTGACTCTTTGTTGAATACCCAATTGATAGTTGTTTGGTTATTCGCATATAGCAGTATATTCGCCCTTTGAATTTGTGTTGAATACCCAGTTGATAGCTGTTTGGTAATTCGTATATAGCAGTAGATTCGCCCTTTGACTTTTTGTTGAATATCCAATTGCTAGCTGTTTGGTTATTCATATATAGCAGTTGATTCGCGCTTTGACTCCGTGTTGAATACCCAATTGCTAGCGTTGTAGGTATTCGCATATAGCAGTATATTCGCGCTTTGACTCTGTGTTGAATAAGCAATTGCTAGCTGTGTGGTTATTCGCATATAGCAGTTTATTCGCGCTTTGACTCTATGTTGAATAACCAATTGCTAGCTGTGTGGGTATTTGCATATATCAGTAGATTCGCACTTTGACTCTGTGTTGAATACCCAATTGATAGCTGTTTGGTTATTCGTATATAGCAGTAGATTCGCGCTTTGCCTCTTTGATGAATAACCAATTGATAGCTGTGTGGGTATTCGTATAGAGCAGTATATTCGCACTTTGACTCTTTGTTGAATAACCAATTGATAGCTGTTTGGTTATTCGTATAGAGCAGTAGATTCGCGCTTTGCCTCTTTGTTGAATAACCAATTGATAGCTGTGTGGTTATCCGTATAGAGCAGTTGATTTGTGCTTTGACTCTTTGTAATATGGCGAACTACCAACTACTAACTGGCTGTTTATTCGTACTCTGGCAGTAGATTGAACTAGAAATATCACTGAAGATGATAAATACCCCCAAAACAGCACCTTGACTCAAAATATGGTTTACGACCGACCAACAAAAGGGCCATAACTCTGTAAACAAGAAAAAGTAACAAAGGGCAATAACTCTGTATTTAGATTAAATAGAGTTATGGTTTCTGTACACTGCACTTTCTCTCAATGTGTTGTATCATCCTATGAAGTTTTATTAAATTCCAACAATTAGTTTTAAAGTTATGCTCCGGACAAGACTCTACGAATATGAAAAAGTAACAAACGGCAATAACTCTGTCATTATGTAAAGTAGAGTTATGTTTCTTGTACACTGCACTTCCTCTGATTATGCTCTACCATTATATGTAGTTTTATTAGATTCCATCTATTAGTTATTAAGTAATTCTACGGACAAGAAAAAGTAACAAAGGGCAATAACTCTGTATTTAGATAAAATAGAGTTATGGTTCCTGTACACCGCACTTCCTCTCAATGTGTTGTATCATCCTATGAAGTTTAATTAAATTCCAACAATTTGTTTTAAAGTTATGCTCTGGACAAGACTCTACGAATAAGAAAAAGTAACAAAGGGCAATAACTCTGTAATTATGTAAATTAGAGTTATGGTTCTTGTACACTGCACTTCCTCTGATTATGCTCTACCATTGTATGCAGTTTTATTAGATTCCATCTGTTAGTTATTAAGTAATTCTCCGGACAAGAAAAAGTAACAAAGGGCAATAACTCGGTATTTAGATTAAATAGAGTTATGGTTCCTGTACACTGCACTTCCTCTCAATGTGTGGTATCATCCTATGAAGTTTTAATAAATTCCAAGAATCAGTTTTAAAGTTATGCTCTGGACAAGACTCTACGAATAAGAAAAAGTAACAAAGGGCAATAACTCTGTAATTATGTAAATTAGAGTTATGGTTCTTGTACACTGCACTTCCTCTGATTATGCTCTACCATTGTATGCAGTTTTATTAGATTCCATCTGTTAGTTATTAAGTAATTCTCCGGACAAGAAAAAGTAACAAAGGGCAATAACTCTTTATTTAGATTAAATAGAGTTATGGTTCCTATACACTGCACTTCCTCTCAATGTGTTGTATCATCCTATGAAGTTTTATTAAATTCCAACAATTAGTTTTAAAGTTATGCTCCGGACAAGACTCTACGAATAAGAAAAAGTAACAAAGGGCAATAACTCTGTAATTATGTAAATTAGAGTTATGGTTCTTGTACACTGCACTTCCTCTGATTATGCTCTACCATTGTATGCAGTTTTATTAGATTCCATCTGTTAGTTATTAAGTAATTCTCCGGACAAGAAAAAGTAACAAAGGGCAATAACTCTTTATTTAGATTAAATAGAGTTATGGTTCCTATACACTGCACTTCCTCTCAATGTGTTGTATCATCCTATGAAGTTTTATTAAATTCCAACAATTAGTTTTAAAGTTATGCTCCGGACAAGACTCTACGAATAAGAAAAAGTAACAAAGGGCAATAACTTTGTATTTAGATAAAATAGAGTTATGGTTCCTGTACACCGCACTTCCTCTCAATGTGTTGTATCATCCTATGAAGTTTCGTTCAAATCCTATGTTGCATTGTTAAGATATGGTCCGGACAAAATATGGCTTCCGACCGACCGACCGACCGACCGACATACCGACCGACCGACCGACCGACCGACCGACACAGTGACTCCTATATACCCCCCCAAAACTTTGTTTTTTGGGGGTATAATAACCAACTACCAATACCTAACTAACTGCTAACTTCACCTAACATATTCAGGAAAACTATATGTATCTTAAGATAATACAAACTTTACTTTTAAGGTAGAACGCGCCTCTAAAAAAATATTCGAATTTCCTCACGAAATTTTGCATCACCATAATACAGCATATGCCCAATAAGATTCTGTTCTTACTTTTTTCGTATCTAAAACAGTTTTTAAACTACGAGTCCTCAAAGTATACCACTGACGTCACTTTTTAGACGTCTCTCAAATGTCCCTTGTTAAAACAACAACAGCTGATAGTTTGGTCAGTTTTAGGTTGATAGCTGCGAAATTAGATCACAATTTGCATCTTAAGAATACCTTCACGTACATGTAATTTTCTTCTTTGTGACGTACGTTTAAAAAGAATAACGCGTCTATAAAGTCACGTTTCAGCAGCGAAATGCCGTCGCGTTACGCGTAAAAAAAGGCGACTTTCTTTCATTTAAAAAAAATCTATACATTTAATTTTTGATTTTTTTTAAACTATTCATTTATAATTTTATTACAAATCGTTTGATATCAAGATAAGTATACCTTACCGAGTTCGTTTTTTCACAATATCAATTTATCTTACCCCTAATGTAGTGCATAATGGAGCGTGAAATGCATTAGAACGACAGGATTGCCTCGAAAGCTACTCATCAGAGATCACTTTACTTAAAAAAAGTTACCGAGAATCATCAAGCAAATAGAGAACTCGATCATTTACCAAGAAAACGTATTGTGGACATACAACATTTTGTCCAAAATTTTGCAAAAAGCTGTCAAAGTTGTGAAAATCATTTGAATATCGTAGATTTTGTAAAGGATTACAAATTTAGACTTTTTAACTAAGTTATAATTTCGCTGCCGGCATTGCCACGCTGTGTCTGCAATACATACATGAAACCTATAGAAAGGAAGGAAGGGGTCCTTAAAAATAACATCAAGGCGTCCTTCAGCAAGGTCAAGTTTTGTTTATTATTTTACTTTATACATTTTTAGATAAGGACAGATGTGCATATAACACACTCTTTATGAGAGAAAAATAATAATTTTCGTTGCACATGCACTTTCCCGGGTATCGCGGGAAGACATTCCCGAACAGCCTTCTCTCAAATTTAATCATGACTGTCTCTCCTGTTTGTTAACCATTTCCAACATACAGCAGATAACTTTTGAAAATATCGTGGCGAAAGGTGAAATTGCTCATTATGAAATATTTCTATATTTCTCCCAATAGTTTCACAATATTAAATAGTTATTCTTTGTTCTTTGAGTATTTAAATGTTCTATTTTTTAAAAAATGTTTTGAAAGTTTTAAGCAGCATATTTATTGTATGTGGGAAAGTGATTTGTAAAGAAATCTAAATACATCCTATAAGTTACTTAATTAAAGTCCCAATTGTATCGCCTCGGTCCATTGCGCCCGGTAAAATGCAAACTAACATAATTATCCGTTATAGGTCTCTTTACCTGCTGTAATACACTCTTACCACCTTTCAGGAATGTTGACCTACTCACACGAATGGTTTCCACCAAATAACTTTTAAAAGAATGAAGCAAATAGTAGGGCCGATTGTAGAGACAAAGGCATGTGAATCTTGAGAAAGGACGTGCGCTCGAAAACACTTTGATGAGATCGGCTACCCTTTCTACATTTCCAGCGGTAGACGATTCACGTTGTAACTATTATCATTATGTTTTATTATTATTATGATGCAGGTAAAACGAAACTTAAAAACAGACATGTGTCACTTGCATTACCCCTACCACGGATATGGGCCATGTCCGATATATGTAACATATTGAGGCGTATTAATGCATTAATTGTGTTAACAAATTAGGGTAAAGTATAAACCCTTTCCCATTGTAGACGCATTCTGAAGCAGACGAATATTAAAACATTGCAACAAAAGAATAAATTGCTCATCTTCTACTTTTGCCACAACCTTTTCAATTATATTCAATAATGAGACTTACATTTATAGAGAATATCCATATATTTTACTAAATTTTTCATAGTCGTCTGCTGCAGACATTTTGAACTGAACACTTGCATAATAATGTAAAATTGCCTTCACTGTGTTGGCTCAAAAATGTTTTATTCGAACGGTATCCAATAGAGATCCCACTAATTACGTTCTACTTATTCTGTTTTTAGGGATTTAAAAGGAATCGGGATATTTCTTAAATCACTTCTATTTCCGTCGTTGAATAAGTAAACAGGAATGTATCCCTTGATTAAAAAATAATGGTGTAATAAGATATACTGAAAAGAGGCTTTTTTAACAGATGAAGTTGACTTTCTGTACCAGAAAAAAGAAAAACTTTCAAAGGATACCATTTTAATTGTCAATGTTCTTTATTTTACAGCATTAATATAATTTATTGAAATAATATCTCTTCATTAATTAGTTAGCATCGGATGAAAAACGCAACATTATGTGAGTTATTATTTCAAATAGTTAGTATAACATTTGAAGCCATTATAGACCCATATATTATTATTTGTCCATCAATATTAAAATCTGAATAATTGGAATATAATATATTATTAAATTTTACTGCCGACTGAATAACATAACTGCAACAAGGATCATTGTATCAGCTACACATAATGTATACCTAAAATACAACTGTTTAACGTCATAACTGAATAGGTAAAGGGGTGAGATAAACTAATATTGTGCAAAAACGAACTCGGTAAGGTATACTTTTCTTGATATCAAACCATTTGTAATAAGATTATAAAAAAGAAGATTTAACAAAATCAAAAATTAAATGTACAGATTTTTTTTAAATGAAAGAAAGGCGCCCTTTTTTACGCGTAACGCGACGGCATTTCGCTCCTGAAAAGTGACGTTATAGACGCGTTATTCTTTTTAAACGTACGTCACAAAGAAGAAAATTACATGTACGCGAAGTTATTCTTAAGATGCAAATCGTGATACAATTTCTCAGCTATCAACCTAAAATTGACCAAACTATCAGCTGTTGTTGTTATAACGAGGGACATTTGAGAGACGTCCAAAAAGTGACGTCAGTGGTATACTTTGAGGTCTCGTAGTTTAAAAACTGTTTTAGATACGAACAAAGTAAGAACAGAATGTTATTGGGCATATGCTGTATTATGGTGATGCAACATTTCGTGAGGAAATTCGAATATTTTTTTAGAGGCGCGTTCTACCTTAAATACAATTATATGAATACATTTTCGAATTGGGCGAAGGGATAGTTGCAATTTGAACCGAGGACTCCATTTTACCAAATTTATACAATGTGGTTAACCCTTAGCTCTGTTTAAAGCAATCTAAAACTCATTATTTCGTTTGGTTAATTATTAGAAAAAGTAGCAAATAAATTTGTTTACAACATCGGTATTGATCATTTATCTGTAGAGTTGAAATAGATTGGATTATAGAAATGTGTTTGTGTATTGTTAAAGGATACTTTCCCCTTGTGTTAACTGTTTAAACTCTAAGGGTTCACGCATGTATAAAACCCGACATAATACACTGCTACATGTATATATTTAATGGTTCATAAATTTGTAACATGTTCAGCTAAGTACATACTTAAGTAGTTTCGTAAAATTGGTAAAACATTAGTCGGATCCACGCTATCATATTAAAGATTTAAACTAGCATACTAATGCTCGGTGTGCTAGTTAAATGGGAATGTATCCAATAAAACGATTTAGCTCAACGTACGAATAAAGCGCTATGCGCTAGCATGTAGCCAAATATCTACCCTTAAGACTGGTCACAAGGATTGTATCTCAATTGATCTATTTACGAACACCTGACTTAACATAGGGTGAAAGTTGACAGGTCGACCTTACTTCGAGCTCACCTATGCTTATGAACGGTTATAAACCTATAATACAACTAGTTGCAGCATTAATGTCCTATAACATTTAAAAATAAACACATTTTTACGAAACCTTTGTGTGATTTTGCTTCATATGCGCAATTTGTTAATTCATGATCACATACAATGTCTTATTGCCTTGAATTTCAGTCCGATGTTCGTAAACCGATTGTTTGCGGATACAATCTTAGTGTCCAGCATTTAGGGTAGATATTTGGCTACTTTCTGGTGCATAGCGCTTTATTCCATCGTCGTTTTGGGTAGAATTGTGATAGCAAGGCTATTGATTGATTGATTGATTGATTGATTGTTTAATTAGGGGTAACGCCGTTTTCAACAATTTTTCAGTCATATCACGACTGCCAGGACACCTACTCGTGTGTCTCCAGGCTTTCTCATACCAGTACTCCACACCGTACTTTCCAAGCAACTGGATGCTTTACCACATAGACTGTTCGCGGCGGCCAGTTCATCTACTCATGTATTTCAAGGCTTTCTCACACCATACTTTCCACGCAACTCTGCTTTTCCACATATACTGTTAGCCCATTGGTGGAAGACGATTGACGCTGGTCACATGAACTTTTGTCAAACGTCGGAAAGAATGTTGGTCGAGCTGGGGTTCGAACTCACAACCCCTGGATTCACACCCCGCGTCGCTACCGACTTAGCTACCGGGACTCGGCTAGCATGGCTACTATAGTTACAAGTGGGATTTTGAAGTCAACCGATGTAAATGACTGAGAACATCATTTCTATCATATCAGTACGCCAACAAAATAGTGCAAATAATTTTAGACGGAATTACGTATGCAAACATAAGCAAAAGTCAAATAAGTGAAGTAAATTCCACTTATTCAAGGTAACCAAATAGAATTACAAGTCTCTGAATGTGTAAATATCATATTTAAATGTAATAAAGGTTAAGGATATCACTATTTAGAAAAATAAACCTGAGAAATCAACCCTTAACCACATACAGACCCTTTGTGACGCATTTGCTGCAAGCGACTTTTGGAAATATTGTGGTAAATGAAGAAATTGCGTGGTATATTTATTTTCTACGAGAACTTGCTGCGGCATCAGAAAAGGCATCCTCGGTACCCAGGCTATTTATAACATATATGATACCCTGGGCAAATTGGCTAGCGAAACTTCGTAGTCATGAATAATTCATGAGGTGAAATCCAGCCGCTCGATTGGTTGCATGCTACAAATTTTACGCGATGTACAGTAATAACAGTGTACGAGGGGTGTTCGGAAAGTATCGGGACAAGTGCCTTAACATTTTTATTTTTTAATAATTGTACACATACATAGCTTTATATACCATTTATTAATTTTCAAAAGCAAAATTACAAAATTAAAGATAAGACGCTAGTTATATAGAGCTATGTTGAAAGAATTGTGTACACATATTTAAAAAAAGAATGTTACGGCACTTGTCCCGAAACTTTCCGAACACCCCTCGTAGTTACGGAGAAAATCGAGGTGCACGCTTTACGAAGTTTCGCTAGCCAATTTGCCCAGTGTATCATATATGTTATGAATAGCCTGGGTTCCGAGGATGCAGAAAGGGTGAATTTTGCCTAATTTTTAAAAATATTCTCCTCTAAATGAGCTTGTCTGATACCAATATAATGTTGTATAATGTTATCATTGGAAAACTCTCTACAAATATAATCATATTCTTTGGTTGTTAAACACGGCAATCTTGCGGAGTAAGAAGAGAGGGAATATTTCTAGTTTATTTAGCAGAATAATTTAGCTGTTCTTTCAGTGATTAGCAAAATCTTTTAAGTCGTATTGATTAGTTGAAAGTTTTCGAAACCAGATGACATCTAAAAACGGAAAAAAATTAACACGTAGCTTAATTTAACAAAACAAATCCTTATCCACTGGACAATAAACAAAGAAAATTCTTTTTTTTAAATTATGTTCAAAAATAAATGCAGATCTCTTGTTTGTGCGGTATCTAAGAAAGGGAGAAAAATGCCCAGTATCTGAAATTCTTGTCCGATTCCAGTTGTTTAGTAGAACTGTTCCTTGAGAGACTCTCTACGTAAATTGTTCAAGCCATATTAATTGATTGAAAAAAAAAGAGGAGCGGAGCGGCATCAGAAAAAGGCAAAATGACAACATTTTAAAACTTTATTCTTATGACAGTGTTTGTCTGATTTGTTCCCCCAGTGACCCTCTTAAGCCATATTGATTGGTTGAAATACATCAGAAAAGGGCTAAATTGAACTTTTAATATCAAAAGATATCCCATCCTAATCCACTTGGAAATTTCAACACAACTTCACATGAATGTTCCTTTAGTGGTCCTCTTTCAATTTATAAACACAGCGTGTTTGCCGGCAGCAGGAAGGGAGTAAAATGCCAAAACTAAAGAATAATTCTTCCTTTAATACGCTTGTCAGATTCAAAGATTATTTTGTACAAATGTTACTCAAGTGACCCTCTACAATATTTGCTTACGCCGTATTGATTTGGATGAAAGAAATGCAAGCCAGAGGGCATCAGAAAATGGGGGAAAAGACAAAACTTTATATATGTAGTTCCTTTTCTATTCAAGTTTTTGTCTGATTTCGGGATACATTTATATTTTATCAATCCATATTGATTGGTTTGGTGAGATAGCTGCCATGCTGCAGCAAAAAAAAAGGGATAAATTTAAATTTAACGTTTAAACAAAATCTCCTCCCAAACAATTGATTGATATCAACCAAACTTCACGGGAATGATACCTTGGTGGTCCTCTTACAAACTGTTCAAATATTTAATATCATATCAAATGTCCTTTACTGATATGCTAAGTGTTATTAACAATGTACACGCCTACAAGTTTCATTCAGGCTCTTGATTAAATTTTCTCCGATATAAGCAGTTACACATAATGCTACATAGCTATCACTCAGGTGATCGATTCAGGCCCACGCTTGTCCCCTGTTTGGAGATGCAGTCATTGATATATTGTATTCATAGATTGCATACTCTGAATCCGTCAGTTGGTTCAGTACAGACACTGTACTTTCATGAATGTTCCTGTAGGGATTTTTGTAGAGCTATTGGGTAATATTATATAATTAAAGAAATAGTGTGTGGACCGAACGATATATTCGGATTTGGAGTTAATTAATTTTCACAAGACCATTCTTCTCTTAACCTATCACATTTCTACCTTAAGTACTTTTAGTACTTTGATTTTTATTTGTATCGTACTGAAATGCAAATTTTGGTCCAATCCTGTTTACGAGGAAGTTACAGCCCTTGTCTATATATATAATAGAGTATACATGTTTAATAGTGTGCCAGGCCACTATAGTCCGTCATGCACATGCTTTGTCATATAATTAACATTATTACAATGGCTGCGATGCAAATTATGGGGCTCTGGACGTCTGCTCCTTATGTGGTATAAGATTACACAACAACTCTCGGTAATCCTGTCGATGGTTAACTCATCTTGAAAAGAATTGACAACGGTCCAATATTGGCGATCTGTTTAGTTTCTAATAAGACTGTATATCGTAAATAGGCTGGTCTTATTAAACACGTGTCCAAATGACCGAATGCTTACTTTGATATTGATTAAAAGATTTCTAGTATCTCGAACTTTAAGTCATGTGAAATTGGTTCAGTCAAATCAGGAATCTAGAATGAACATGTGTACTCTAGGGTCCTCGTCAACTATAGCCCTACCCAGTTTGCAGAGGCATATTTGGAAAAAATGCTTTTGTCACAATATTTTCAATTCGATTCAATAATTACACTGATAATTATAGATATTTTCCATGATTTAGCCAAATGTTTTCAAGGTCATCTGTGGCAGATTTGTTAAAGATGGGAGTTAAAGGTGGGGCTTTCCAGCTTATATTGTCTCAATAACTCCTAGAAGATTGTTTTATTCCGACCTTGGATGGGATACGTGTATATCTCACCTCCATCATGCGTCACATACAAAAAACCATATCGCTCGAGCCGTTTAAATTAAAAAAGAACAGCGATATTTCACATTCATCCCCTGTTCGATCAGATTAAATGTCTGATTTGGTAGCTTCGCCCAATTCCACTTAAAACTCAATAATTATCTTATTATGACGTTTCCGGTTGCCTTTATGTTTCAAGGAAAGATTCGTTAATGTGCTGTACTTAGACTTTGTATCAAATATATCTTTCCGCAAGTGATGTCCACTAACAGAACAGAAAACTACATCTTTAATGTTTATGGTTCACATTAAATGGGTATATTGAAGCATATTTTAGCGTGATCACACAGGAACAAGGCAATGAGCTGCTCAGTCGTTCAAAAGATGTCAATGTTTTAACAGTATACGAGTAATTTTCAACCAATTTAAGTTAATTACCATATTTTTTGTGGAAACTGTCCACATCTATTCCTAAAGCCATCTTGTATGACATGAACATATTCTAGATATCACTTGAAGACGTTACATGTACGTAAGACTAGACCTCATAATATGTTATAAATACTTCGGCCGATCTTCATCGACAACCTGTATATATCTAATTTTAGTTCCGAATCAAAATCTCTGAAAACAACAACAACACAAATTAATGTTAAAAGACATTATACAATTATCGTCTTTGGGAAAGGTGGATACCACGATATATCAACTAGGAAAATCAACATAACAAAGCGGAAAGTTTTCCGCCTGATGAGACATTAATTATCAATTGTTGTACTATACGTAGACATAAACAATGAAATATTCATATAAGACAAATCGACATTAATTATCAATTGTTGTACTATAAATAGACATTAACAATGAAAGATTCAATTAAGACTAATCGACATTAATTATCAATTGTTGTCCTATACGTAGACATTAACAATGAAATATTCAAATAAGAAAAATCGACAATATAGAAGATAGCAGGTACGAAGGCGCAGACAGATTTATCATAGTCCAACAAGCCCTGATAGCAGTTATTAACGGGGCATATGTTCATTTGAACTTACTGATTTCTATAATTTCGGTAGAAAACATTATACAAATGTACCTATACTAAGAAATCGACTGCAACTTTGACAGGAATAACGCAAGGTAAGATCGCATATGCGACTGTTTACTAAGACCACCCTTGCACGTGGTCGACTCGACGTAATGTAAAACAGAAAGTAAACGTAATTTGAAACGGAAAATACAGAAAAATGTCAGAAACCTGAATTGTGTTTCAATTAATCTTTTCCTGCATGCAATAATTCTGATGCAAATAATTTTAAAACATCGAGGCAACATTATGAAAAATCTCTATAAATGAAAGTATAATTAATGAAGATTATAATTATTGTGTCAATAGATGGAATTTAACACCATGAACAACTTTTCCTTTTGTCACAATGTCTTCAAAGGTCGCCAACTGCCGATGCTTCAAAATATGTCTACAGGTAGAGAAAGGTTAGGACGAGTCGACTGTAGGGAATTGCATGTGCGTAGGTACAGAACAGTCTTAGTCCATCACACAGTCCCAATAGAGGTTTTAGTCCAGTTAGAGACATACATTTTAACTTCCTGCTTTTTTATAACTTCTATATAAATATGTTTTTGCAATATACAAATATAGCTTAAAAGTACGCAACGTAATATCGCATTTGCCACCGTCTACTAAAAAAGCCCTGCACGTGGACGACTCGACGTAATCTAAAACGGAAAGTAAATGTAATTTAAAACTATAAGAACAGAAAAATAACAGAGGCCTCCATTGTTTTTCCATTTACCATCTGAATCAGACGAATTTAAAAATATCTAGCCAACATAATGAAAAACCTCTATAATATGGAGTATTGAAATAGACAGATATATGCTTATAGATTAAATTAATTGTTAGACCCTAAAGAATGCCGTCAGACCGAAGGGTTGAAAGTTGAGTTGTATATATTAGTAAATACATATTGAATTAAAGACCCTGGCGGTCACACAATAATATTTAAAATCATAATTTTATCAATGAAATGAAATACAAACAGGGTACCTAAGGAAGAACAATGAGCATCATGAACAATTTTTCCTTGTGTACTAATGTTTTCAAATGTTGTTTTCTGCAGATGCGTCTACAAGAGGGAAAGGGTTAAAAGTAGCAAGTTATTATTTGTAAGAACGGACCCACTATTGTGTTGGATGTTTCAAAATGTTTAAATAAGACATGCTGTTTGTGATTTACAAGACATAGAAAAATGAAGATTCATACAATAGCCACACTCGTTTGATTCTTTATGATTTAATTACATGTATGCTTTCATTACTAATTAACAATCTTATATTTCCCAAATAGAAACTCTTTCTGACACCTACAACAGCAGACGATCTTTGAAAATATTGTGACAAGATGAATACAACTGTTACATATATCTCATTCATTTCAAGAGTTTCCATATTGTCTACGTATTTGTGAAGTCTTCAGCTGCATAATTGAAGTAGGCCTACGTGAAAAAAGATTATTAAACTGTTCCCTTACACATGTGATGTACTTTAAGAAGTAGCTATTCGTAAATAATCTTTAACGATAAGAGCGTACTCGTCTCTCAAACCTGCACCATTATTTTGTATGTCTAGTTATCTAGTAAACAGAAAGAATCAACACCTGCTAGACGCGTCCAGACGTGAGAGTGAGTATTTTCTCTTCCGGGTTTGTTTTACGGTAAAGTAATACCGGTTTTCTGTTGTCCCTTTTCTACTGCTTCTCAATAGAGTAATGGTCTTGTTTCAGTCCCATTTGACTTTTATGTTTAGTGTTTTCGAACTATTTCGGAATTGTTATCACTTGTAATATATTGTTTCAAATCTGCTCAAACCCGTGTCAAATAATGATGTTAGCGTTTCACTAATGCTAACTAAATCGACTTTTATTTTTGGTGTTTTCGAACTATTTCGGAATTGTTATCACATGCAATCAATTGTTTCAAATATTTTCAAACCCGTGTCATATATAATGATGTAAGCGTTTCACAAATGATAACTAAATCTATCATTGGGTATGAAAAACGTTTTGTTTAAATATTTGCATAAAATGTACGTATTTTCGGCAGGTTTTCCCACTTGAAGTTTTCTATGGCCCCTCTTTTGCTCGAAAAGGAACTGTTTTGTATATACTCAACGACACATATCACACGACAATAGTAATAGATTATTCGAGATCGGAATTCTTATTTAAACGTTCTTTGACATGCCCGTTCTTCTGAAATTTATAAAGTTTATTGTTTTATTGTTTTATGGCGCATCGACTGCTAAGGTCATTTAGCGCGCAATTAAGTTTGATTATTCATGATCCCTGGGTAAACAAACCAGTACTAGGCTAGAAAATGTGCCTTGCCCAAGGGCACTCCACCATGACCGTAGTGCCGCGACTGGGGATCGAACCCGGGACTCCCGGTTTCGAAATCCCCGACGCTAACCACTCGACCACAGCGGATTCCAATATATAAAGTAATCGGATGATTAACGAGTAAGACTTTGACCAGGCTGCTTATAGGCTCCGGATTTATCCTCGTCATGAATCTCGTGTAAATTACTTTGCTTGTCATGTGATTTTTTTGTTTAATTTCTGTTAAACAAGTAGATCAACGGTGTTTTTCGAAAACTGTTCGTAAATGTTTAATTTCGTTAATTTTGTTAAAACGTAAGAGCATAAACGACGCAGTAACACGAACAGACCACTTAAGCACCGAAAACGAAAGATACAAGAGAAACACGGGGAAATACAAAACTGTCATTACTTTGGGTTTCATTTCTGTCAGATTCTTCTATAATTACTAGGCCTAATAATTACTTAAAATCGGGGATGGTGTGTCAATATCAAATGTTCCACAATCATGAGACAATAACAAATTGAACTGAACTCAATTTTCCATGAAGTAAAACACTTCTTATTAAAAGTGGTTTTATTAAATACTATGTACTCGTGGGTTTCCTCAGTTGTCCATTGAATCTTTTGTGCGTTACCATTGTGCCTTTGAAAAGTAAACTAAGCTTTTGCCTACGTTTTGTAAAGGAAAAGTATATGGGGCACGAGTAAGGATTCCTTGTTTAATTGAAAAGTATCATTGCGCATATTTCAACAGTATACATGTATGAGCCGTTCCACGAGAAAACCAACATTATTGACTTTGCGTAATGTATCGACCCAGACACATTCCGACACATTCCGTCTCAGGGGGATAGAGATATAGAGTAATGATTCCTGAAACAGAAAATCCACAGGAGGCGAAAAGTGTATATCCGGGTTAGCCTGCGCCGCATACTTATGCTGATCCGGTCGATACTTACCACAGAGTCCACAATGTTGGTTTTCTTGTAATTCGGCTCATATCACTAGTCGCCTGGCAGAAGCCCGGGACTTATATTTTTATATTTATATGTCTTGAACATATTACAATTGTGTTTGTTTAAAAACACTTAGTTATGACACATCTAAAATGAAATAAATATTCCGATGTTTTAAGTATTTGC
The DNA here is from genome assembly GCA_031761405.1 of Serripes groenlandicus. Taxonomy (NCBI): domain Eukaryota; kingdom Metazoa; phylum Mollusca; class Bivalvia; order Cardiida; family Cardiidae; genus Serripes; species Serripes groenlandicus. The sequence goes on along the minus strand of JASEVX010000006.1, from coordinate 58,496,251 downwards.
AGTTTCTTTATTTTGACTCGCATTTATATTTGTTGTCTTATTTACGAAGACAAACCGAGTCCCTGCTAGACATGCTGCACTGTTATGTGTCAATATCGAGATAAAAATCACGTCGAATTATCCTCTTAATAGCAATTTTAACTTACTGAATGTTATTTCCCATGTTTAAAGAGATGTCTTGATTTGTGTAGAATTCATTTGATAATGTTAATCCATGTATATCTAAAATAGGAACTGTTTCTAAGCTAAATATAGTGACCGTTAACATCGATTTTCGCGCATGCGCATTTAGGTATGAAGAAGCGAGTGGTCAAAATATTATTTTATTTTAGATAAGTATCAACATAAACTGATAACATAAACAAAAATAAGAAATATTTTGTGAAAATATGTCTCAAATATATGCCTGTTTATCGGTCGTGAACGTCAAAACGCTTTTTCCTCATTTCGTGACCTAGTTTCATATTGCCAAAATATAAAGTAAAATGTAAATTTAGAAAGGTGACTAGTTATGCAGACAAACATTTTATTTCTCATACGTCACGAAACGAGTGCATGGGCCGAATGTAAGAAGAAGAAGGATAATGTAGAAATGCTTTTTTTCTCTCGAATGCAGTGGAATAAAACATGCACTAAAGCTTTGCCTGATTTTGTATGTCACAACGACTCGATCTTGACAATAGGTCAACATTTCGAAAGAATGCTCAAACACCTAATATAACAGATAGATAGCTAATATTACACACTTAAATGATTAAATATATGTGATATTAAATGTTTATTTGGCTTGAAACAAATAAAGAAAAGAACAAACTCTGATAAACAATAATTTTAGAAATAAAGAAAAAGGTCTTTCGCACCGAATTAATTTCATACTTGCCACCTTTTAAATAGTAATGGGACTCGCAACTGGCATTTCTCTTGCGCCATACATATATTGTATGCATCAATGACTTAAATAAACAATTTAGCTGATATGATGTTTCAAGTGTGGTCTACAGTTTAAACATATGAGGATAAATTGTAACATCTGTGAAATACTTATTATAATTTTTATTAAAAAGGAGGAAGTTTATGTCTGCAGCAATTTAACCGTTTTCTCAATGTTTTAAACGTTTAAAGGTTTTCATTGTTGCCTCAAACATGGAAAAGGTTAAACATATTTTTATTGCATGTATATTGAAATCCCAAACAGTATTTGTTGTGGTTTAATTGACAAATACAAAAAATCCAAAATCCTGATCGAAAGAAATCCTGAAATTTGTTTGTGGAATTTCAAAAATCCTGGAATTAGTCCTTAATGAAAACATTATGTGTATGTTTAGACTAATGAAAGTCAAGAATACATGTGTATTAAACAATACATCAATGCAGTCTTTTCCGGCGACATTGATGCCTTGCATCAACTTTCTCTTGTATCTTTATAGATGTTCAACTGGTAAATGTTATGTTGACAGTGATACTAGGCCTACAGTAGACGCTATGTTATTAACGATGGCAGTCACTAAAAACATCTTAACATTTTCTTACATCCGTACGCCTTCTGACTATTCAGCAGACGACTTTTGAAAACATTGTGGCAAGAGGGGAAATTGCTCACAATGAGCAGTTTCTAACTAGCCACATTGTTTTCAACTCGATTCAAATTATACACTTTTTCATTTACAGAGATGTTCCATATTTCTGCAAAAATGTTTTCAAAGTCGTCTGCCGCAGATATGTCGTATGTGGGAAAGGGTTTTTGATGTCACCTTCTTTGTATTCAGACCCTTTTCGTTATGCTAGAGATAAAAACACCAATATGTCGGCAGAAATGATGAAAGCATACACATATATTCAGGTGTGTTTTAAGTAAACAATGTTTTCAATTATACATTGCATATAGCTAAAGGATAAGGATTAAGTAACAATCCGAACACTCATGTAACTGAAATACGACACCACATCCAAACCGTGCATAACATCACCGTGACAATAGACCGAGACTGTAATGTAGAGAAATGACAATTTTCAAATAGCTAACGATTATGGCACATGCTTCATTATAAGTTTGGTCAACCACATCATCAAAAACAGCAGATTACTTTTTGAAAACATTGTGACAAAAGAAGAAATTGCTATTTTTTCGCCACAATATGTTCAACTTTATTCAATATTTAAACTTTCATTTATATAGATTTTTCCATATTTTTGCCCAGGTAATTTCAAAGTCGTCTGATGTAGATTTGTTGTAAGTGGGAAAGTGTTTAAGGCATTTTGAATGTCCAAGTACAAAGCAAAACTGAACCCCAATGTATTCTTTCTCAATCACAACGTGTAACAAAGGAGAGTTCAGACACGTAAGATTGTTAACCCATTCACACATACAACACATCTGCAGCAGACGACTTTGAAAGTACCTACTAGACAAACACACGGAAAAGCTCTATAAATGTATGTATAATTAATGAAAGAGTTGAACACATTGTGGCAAAAGGAGAAATTGCGATTTCTCCTTTTGTCACAATGTTTTCTAAGTCGCCTGCTGCAGAGGCGTCTGAAAGCGTCTATATGTGGGAAAGGGTTAATCTTATACAGAATTTTATAATCCAACGATGGTCCAGGAAAACCACTCTCAGCGTATTTCTGGAAAGTGTGCATAATCATCTGCTCACGTTTTAATTTAATTTGGTCCAAATACACATTGTTTGCCAGAAGTTTCTAGAACATAGATTCGACTTAAATAAGCGAACAATACCTAGCTAGATAAAACAACATACATGCGAAGTTTCATGTGGGCCTGCACTGGACGGAAATATATACTGATGTTGGTTTCCCTGGAGCGTCACTCATATAGTTTGGTTAATTGTTGTCTAATGTCGTTTTCAACATTTATATAACGATAGAATTGACAGATTATATCCTTATATCACTTAAATAAGATATATCTTTAACCCTATACTGTATACAGCAAATATGTAGCAGACGATTTTGAAAGCATATAAGCAAAAACATGGAAACATTATATAATTGAAAGTTTAGTAATTGAATACAAGCTGAAAACGCTGTTGCAAAAGGAGAATTTGCTCAGTATTAGCCACTTCTCCTTTTGCCATAATGTTTTCAAAAGTGTTCTTCAACAGATGTGTCAAAATGCGTCTACATGAGGGAAATGGTAAAATAAAGAAACGTAATCCTAACCAAAGTAATTTAATTTTCGTTTAAAAACAAACTTTCCCTTTGTATGACAAAATTGAAAATAGAAAAAAACATAAACCACGTATAAAATGTTACTTACCATTCACCGAAGGTCTTTGAACAATACACAGTAAGATACAAACAAAATATTTATCCATGTTGTAGAATATACCCCGGTAGTAAGAATGCAATAATGATAGTATTCACCTCTTAATATAAATCTTGAATATCACGACACAGTCCCATAGTATGCTAATAATCGGTTGAACCTTAAATATATGCCTTCAAACTAAAATATCAAGCAAAACATCGTGCACAGATGTGTCTGTGTATAACTATGAATTGAATACGGAGAAGATTTCCTAACTCGCGACAAAATAACACGCTTCAGTAAAACTTCCTGGTCGACTGTAGTGTTTAACATTTTACCCTGTATAATCCTCTCCCATACACGGACGCTTTCTGATAACTCTGCAGCAGACGACCTTTTATAACCTTTAGACAAAAGGAGAAACTGCTCATAATGAGCAATTTCTCCTTTTGCCACAATGTTTTAACCTAATGTATTAGTTTATTTTTCATGTATAAAGAAGTTCCATAGTGTTGTGCATACTGATCATATTTCTTTGAGTGTTCTATTTTGTTCGTCAGAAACGAAACTGTTGGTATTACTACACACTATCGATATAATAAATTGTCATATATAATATTAAACATGTAGTTTTTGAATACATCGGCTGAAATAGTTCATAAGGGTACTAGAGCGGAAACATTTAGTTGTCTTAACGGTCTTAAATCTATCTTTGTATTATATATCCTATGTCACTAGATACTTTGTCAAGTTTACGATAAAGGGTAAAGTGATTTTGAATCTTCAATATTTTCTGATTTACATGGGTTTTCATCAAATTTAACCTTTCCCCACTAGGACAATCTGTATCAGACACTTTGAAAGCACCTGCCTCGGGTAAAATATGGAATATCACTATTAATGAAATTATTATAAGTGAATTTTTTTACTTTCGCCACAATATGTTCTGCTACCGTTGCTTCAAATGTAGTCTACATGAGTGTATGTCAAAATACCCATTGTCAAAATACCCACACCTCAAAAATGGCAAAGTAGTCAAAATACCCACAGCAGAATTTTCAGGGTATTCAAAATACCCACAGCAGAATTTTCAGGGTATTCAAAATACCCACAGTAGAATTTACAGGGTATTCAAAATACCCACAGTAGAATTTAAAGGGTATTCAAAATACCCACAGTAGAATTTACAGGGTAGTCAAAATACCCACCCTGGGTTGTCACAAGTCCAAAATTAATAGGATTGTTAAAAACACACTCACTGAAAAATAAAGCCATTTACCAAGTCTTTTACCAAACTGATAAAAGTTTGTTATTATAATACCCTTACTCAGTTTGTCAAACTGTGAATTTATTGATTGTTTTGGGTCACTTTTAGCACTTTTACCATTGTCATTAGGTGACAGAAAATATGTTGAGAAAGGGAAAGGTAAGTCACCCAAATAGGATTAGCAGATTGTGATGCTTTCACCATTTTAATTGAATGGATATTTGTACAATCAAACCAGTATAAAGCGGTCACTTAAGAAAGGTGATCACTTAATATTGTTCGAAAGTAATGCACAAAGCTCTCAAAAGGGCTTTCTGCATTGACAGGGATGACCGTAGTATTCATACAGTTAAGATAATGATCAGAAATCAATTAATTATTATCTGTACAATTATTGAAATGAAAAGTAAAGCAAAGAGCAATTTTCAAAACATTTAATGCATCTAGTACAAACACATATAATTAGCACATTTAATTCTTTTATAGCACATTATCTTTAAAAATGTTACCTGCTTACTCTTATTATAAATATCATTTAAAAATTTGTAGACCTACACATTTTGTTTGTTTTATGTAAGAAATAATGTAAGCACTATATACATTTTAAAGCAGTTCTCCACTTATCATTGTTATGTGTATATGTAATAGTTTCTAAAACATTGGCAATATATTGACAAATAGTGCAGATCCAGATCAGAGGTTTCCCTTATAGGAGCCCCTCTTTTCCTACAATGTTTTCAATAGCCATCAGTTGCAAAGGCTCTAAAAGGCGCTTGTGTGGATGAAAGGGTTAATGAACACTTATCTTACTGAACTCGCAAATTCTGATCTCATTGCACAGAAAGCACTGAATTTACTTAATCCTTATGAACTGTCCAGTGGCATCCATGAAGTCTTTAAGGGACTTTGCTCCACTCACGTACTGTTGGCATAAGCACTTCACTCGTTTCTGGTGTGGTTCTCCTCGGTCACAGCGCAGAATGTCAGCTGCCACCATTGCTGCATCTTTTCCAACCGACTTCACCAGAGTCCAAAGAGAAGGGTTTTTGTGTCCTACAAGGTGCTGGAAGCCGTTGTTCCAGGACTCGCACTGGTTGTTGGTTCTGTCCTGGTCTTCCATGGTGGCATGGTGCACATTCCAGAGTGTTTTGGGGAAGCGAGGCGATGAGCGTCTGAAGCGAATATTTCCATTTGCTGTCACAACCGAACGGAACGGACCATTCACATAGTTGATGTCAAAGTAGTCCACCAAACCAAGTAGATTTTCTGGAACTTGTTCCTTGAGCATCGCCATGCCTTCTTTCACATCGTCGGGTGGCAGGAACGCCATCAAGCTTCCCACAAAATGTCCGGACATCTTCGTCATTCTTGTAGTCGCACTGCAGACCCTCTGACTGTACTTTTCTCCAGGTAGCCTGCGTCAAGTGGTAGAAACATCCCTGGAAGTGAATGTCGGGCAAGATACTTCTTACAGCATTGTGAATGGCCACCTCGTAGTCAGCTATGATGTGCTCTGGGTTGGGCCGAATATCTCGCTGCAGACAGGCATCTAGTAGGGCAGAAAACATCTCTTCATAAGCACTCTGCTGCTTGCAGGGCAGGAGTGTGTAGACAACTGAGGCACAGGAGTTACCAAGCGGCACACGGATAACGAAGAGTTGGGCAAACTGAGCAGGGGCTGTAGAGTGGGTACCGTCCATGAACCATCTACTGGCACTATATAGGAGGCGAAGACCATCCTCTGTGGCAAACATGAGTATTCTACTGTCTGGTTACTCATTGTCATAGATCACATTAGTTGCAAAGTCATCCGGCAACGGGACAGGAATGTCTCTGATTGTTGACGGGTTCTTTGGTCCTGTTACCTTCTTGGCACGTCTCACAGTTTGCTTCAGCATATTGACAGAACCGGCAGCAACAATAACCTCCTTGGGATGATCTGAAAGCATATCTGTGACGATCTGTCCTGGTTTTCCGCGATTAGTCTGGGCACTATCCTTGATATTAGAACGGAGCTTCAGGGCTTGTGTGAAGAAGTGATCAGGGTCATGAGTGTGTTCAGTGGTAGACTTGGGAACCGTAACCAGCAAATCAGTTGTCACTGTTCCACGGCAGTCGAAACCGATTCTCTTAGTGCATCCCCACCGGATAGACGACTTATTCTGACTTTTCTTAGTGTGAGCATAACCTTCATAAAAAAGTTTGCGTTGACCTTTATTGCTCTTAATGATCTCCATCTCCATTTTGAATGTGCAATGATTTTCAACCAAAATGTACCATATTATATACCCAAATATATAACAGTTTGGAGAAATATATAAAATAAGAGATAATTGATTTAATAATAATCAATTAAATTATTAACTAATTGACAGTGACAAACAAAGTAATTATCAGAAAAAGATCAAAAGCTTCAAATTAATTGATATACTTAATTACCCACTTTACTCCAATTTAACATTTAATTTACCCTTTTTATAAATTACCCACCTTATTCCAATTCTTCAAAGGAAAGTTGCAATAAATAGTTTTTTGTAGTGATTGATATGGAAAATAGTGTAGACCTGGTATCCATGACTGTGGGTATTTTGACTACCTCTGTTAAATTCTACTGTGGGTATTTTGAATACCCTGTAAATTCTACTGTGGGTATTTTGAATACCCTGTAAATTCTACTGTGGGTATTTTGAATACCCTGAAAATTCTGCTGTGGGTATTTTGACTACTTTGCCATTTTTGAGGTGTGGGTATTTTGACCGTGGGTATTTTGAGTGGTACCCAGTCTACATGTGAGAAAGAGATAAGATTAAATGTAAACTGACAAGCGTCTACGCGTGTTTATCCCTTTCCCACATGTAACAAATCTGCAGCAGACAACTTCAAAAATATATAATCCAAAATATATAAACTTTCTACAAATGAAAGCATATATATTGCGTAGAATTGAAATCGTTTTAAGTGGAACTTAATGTATCTTAAGATACAAACTTTACTTTTTAATACAAATATATGAATACATTTGTGAACTGGGCGAAGGTGTAGTTGCAATTTGAACCGATGACCCCATTTGGTTTGTTCCCGGAACGTCGACTCGTTCCGCTTAACACCTTTCACTAATCCGGGATTAGGGGGTACCTAAAGGGGCATAGAACTACACATACCATAAATCAATTTATTTGTTTTTAAGGATGCAAGCAATAAATGCATTTTAATAAAGAATAACTTTTTAACATCATTAATTCTGTTCATACTGTAAATTTATCTGAAGGATAGACGGTAATTGATCAGAATAATTTAAATGCGTGTTACACTTAAGTTGTTTTCTTTTAATCGTTAAGGTATTGTTTTCTAGTCGTAAGTAACTAAGTTCAAGCTGTCAAGGTCTCTGTTGAACAAATGAAATAAAAACAGTGCCCTTTTGATCTGTTTTGTTACTTAATTGATGTTAATTTAGTTCAAACCGTTAGAAACATACGAATAACTTCAATCAAACACTCACTTAGTCATATTCAATCATGGCAAACGCACAGCTGAATGTTCAGTACATCATCAACAGAAAAGTGGATCATAACTTGACATTTGACGAATACATTTATCGCGTAAACCGTAGAAGAGAAGACAAGATGTTCTGGAGATGTGTCGAACGAAGCTGCCAAGCTTTCCTGTCTACATTCAACGACATACCGACATAATTCGGGAGACAAATCCATAACCACCCAGCAGACCACTCCAACGTCATTGCCAAACAGATCATGAGCAAGATATCTCGGCGCTGCCTTGAAGAAATTAGACGAATTCCCACAATTTTTACAAAAGAGCCGACCAAACCAAACTCTGAGACAACGAATGGGATGGCACCTGCCGCGTGTTTGTTGAAATGTTACCTACTTTCAACTCCACAATGACCATGCTGTACCGAGATCTAAGACAGATATATTCTTAGACGGTAAATGGACAGAAACAGCCACTGGTGACAGATTTCTACTGTTCGACGACGATGACCAGAACAACCGTATGCTTGCCTTCGCCACAACCGAGAACCTCGACCACTTAGCCGCATCCAACACGTTTTACTGCGACGGAACATTCTACACATGCCCCAGCATCTTCCACCGAATCTATTCGATCCATGTACAGATTACCGGTAAAATGATGCCAGTTGTCTACTCCTTCTTGCCAGGAAAGAGCCAAGCGACGTACAGACGATTCTTTAGCCTCCTCCAAGAAAAGATGAACGACATCGGTCTGAGAGATTCCACCCAACTTCTGCCGTACTTGACTCCGAGACAGCTGCCCACGGTGCCAATCTACAGACGTTTCCCGGTATTCACACAAAGGGGTGTTTCTTCCATTTTACCCAGTGCATTTAGCAAAGAGCACAAGCAACCGTTCTCCAGAATCCGTATAAAGAAAACGAATATGTAAAGACACTCGTCCGACGTTCAGCAATCCTGCCTCTGCTTCCCTTAAACAAGATAGAAGGCTTCTGGTTCCGGACTCTCGGAACCATTCACAGACTACGTTACCAAACAATGGATAGAAGGCGATAGACCGATGTGGAACCACTTTGGCACACAGAGCCCGCGCACTACGAACAACATCGAAGGCTGTCACAGCAAACTTAAGAAAATGACACAACACTCATACCCAGACTTATTTACAGCCATCCAGATGTTCAAAGACATTCAAAACGCAAATGATATTGCGTTAATACAGAGAGCTGTCGGTGGAAAAACTCGCCCTCGTGCAAAGCGCTACCAGACTATTGATCGTAGATTAAGTATCCTGAAAGAGAGGTATGAAACTTGTGTTCTTGAGTTGATGGCTTATGCGTGTTCTGCATCTCAGTGTGTTCGTGTGATTATAATTGATATGCTGTTTTCTAATATTACTTAATAGTGCTGACAAAGATCAAAAATATAAAAGCGATAAGCGCAGGAAAACATTAACTTGTACGTCTGTGCAGGCTAATCATAGGTTACACTTTTCTCAAATGTTTCAAATTTCGCATTCTTAGGAAAGTCTGCATTATTAAATTTTATAAAAAAAATCAGTTTTCTCAAATGTTTTAAATTTCGCATGTATATATTTCTTGTTTATGCATCAATATGTCACATAATTACCCTCTAATGGTCCCCCCGATTCGCTCTACCGACCAGCTAGGGATTAAATCGAGTCGACGTTCCGGGAACACACCCCCCATTTTACCTAATGTGTACATTGCGGTTAACGCTTAGCTTTGTTCAAAGCGATCTAAAACTCTTTATTTCGTTTGGTTAATTATTGGAAAAGGTAGCAAATAAATGCGTTTACAACATCGGTACTTATTATTTATCTGTAAAGTTAAAACAGATTGGGTTATAGAAATGTGTTTGTTTATTGTTCAAGCATATTTTCCCTTGGTGTTTACTGTTTAAACACTAAGAGTTCACGCATCTATTAAACCCGACATTATTGATTCATAAATGTGTACCTGTTCAGCTAAGTACATACTTAAGTAGTTTCGTAAAGTTAGTAAAACGTTAGTCAGATCCACCTATCATATTAAAGATTTAAACCAGCATAGTGTGCTTATTAAATGTGAATACGGAACAGCTATACGTACGAATAAAGCGCTATGCACCAGCATATCTACCCTAAAGACTGGTCACAGGGCGATCTGTTTACGAACACCATACTTAAAATACGGTGACATTTGACAGATCGACCTTACTTCAAGCTCATCACTGCTTATGAGCGGTTATAAATATATGATACAACTAGGTGCAGCATTAATGTCCTATAACATCATAAATAAACACATTACTACGAAACTTTTTAAGTAATTTTACTTCATAAGCGCATTTTGTTAATTCATGATCACATACAATGTGTTATTGTTTTGAATTTCAGTCCGTTGATCTTAGTGTCCAGTATTTAGGGTAGATATTTGGCTACAGTCTGGCGCATAGCGCTTTATTAGATCGTCGTTTTTTGGTAGAATTGTGATAGCAAGGCTATTGATTGATTGATTTGGGGTAACGCCGTTTTCAACAATTTTTCAGTCATATCACGGCGGTCAGTTCACCTACTCATGTGTTTCCAGGCTTTCTCACACCATACTTTCCAATCAACTGGCTGCTTTTCCACATAGACTATTAGCCCATTGGTGGAAGACGAATGACGCTGGTCACAGAAACTTTTGGCAAACGTCGGAAAGAATGTTGGCCGAGCTGGGGTTCGGACTCACAACCCATTGGTTTACAGCCCACGTCGCTATTGACTTAGCTACCGGGGCTCGGCTAGCAAGGCTACCATAGTTACAAGTGGGATGTTGAAGTCACGGGATGTAAATGACTGAAAACACTATTTCTATCATATCAGTAGCCAAAGAAATAGTGCAAAATTGTCTAGACTGCATTACGAATGCAAATGTAAAATAATTAAAATAAATTCCACTTATTTAAAGTAACCAAATAAAATTACAAGTCTCTGAATGTGTAAATATCATATTTAAATGTACCCTTTGTAAATTGTAACCCTTTGATTATTCCGTTTAGTAACAGAGATAGTGAAATTCCTTCTGACAAATATTTGTTTGTGATATTTGGATTGAGATTTGTTCCACTTGCAGATGCATTGGCTGCAGACAACTTTTGAAAACATTGTGACGAAAGGACATATAAATAGCAATCCTATACTGTGTTCAAATCCCTATAGAAGTAAACAACAATATATGTATTTACCAAGCAGGCTGTATTAGTACAGGACTGAGATACAAATACTCATTAACAGATTCTTCTGATCAAATATTAAAACAATATTAGTTAGTTAAACCCGACCTTGATATATCGAGCAGACCTATAAACAATATGAGCTTATGTAATGCCATCGACTGGCCCAGAAACAACAGAGATAAAAAACATCTGTTGGATGGAAACACTCTGGAAACCTGTGTCCGGACGTCAAATGCCATACCGCGAAGCGCCGGACCTTACTTTGCTCTAGACTAATTTAAGTGCTCAGTAATACCTTTAGTGAAACATGGTGACTTACACAAATGTAAATATTGTTTGAAAATAAACGACTTTCATTCAAAGTAATATATCCAGAAATAACAAAATAATTAATAAACTTGAAATTAAACACGTCTTGCCTGTACGTGACTGACTGGTAGAATTATTTGCTTACACAAACTGCGCACGGGTCACCCGTGCGTAAACAAAATACCCACATTTCAAATCACATGTCGCTAAGACAACATTTTCTCGCAATACTTCTTACCGCGAGTAAACACTAATATCTCCGTGTGTTACAATGTTTTCTTCTGCCGAGCCCCGGTAGCTCAGTCGGTAGCGGTAGCTCAGTCGGTAGCGACGCGAGCTGTCAATCCAGGAGTTGTGAGTTCGAATCCCGGCTCCGCCAACTTTCTTTCCGAGGATTGACAAAAGTCAATGCGACATGCGTCATTCCTCTTCCACCAATGGGCTAAGTCTATGTGGAAAAGCAGCCAGTTGCTTGGGAAGATTGTTGTGTGGAGTACTGGTGTGAGAAAACCAGGAAATGCATGAGTAGGTGAACTGGCCGCCGTGATATAACTGAGAAATTGTTAAAATCGGCGTTAAACCCCAATCAATACAATGTTTTCTATACTATTCTGAAATATTCAGAAAAATAACCCCGAGATATCTACCCTTACCCACATAGAGACCCTTTGAGGCGCCTTTGCTGCAGACGACTTTCGGAATTTTTTTGGCAAATGAAAAAATTGGGAGGTATATATTTATTTTCTACGGAGAACTTGCTGCGGCATCAGAAAGTGTGAAATTTGCATAATTTCTAAAAATAGTTTTCTCTGAATTAGCTTGTCTGGTACCAATATAGTGTGGAATAATGTTATAAATGGATAACTCTCTACAAATATAATCATATTGATTGATTGTTAAACACGGCGATCTTACTGCATACGAAAAGGGGCAAAATTAAAACATTTCAAAACTACATTCTTATGAAAGTGCTTGTCTGATTTCAAGTTTATTTAGCAGAACTGTTCTTTCAGTGACCATCTACATGTTTTAAGTCTTATTGATTAGTTGAAAGTCGTCGAAACCAGATAGCATCTAAAAACGGGAAAATTTAACACTTAGCTTAAAATAACATTTCATCCTTATCCACTAAAAAATACCAAAAAAAAGGAATATATTTTTGACGGTCCTTTTTTTTATTATTATGTTCAAAGATATGTGTAGAACTCTTGTTTGTGCAGTACCTGAAAAAAAGGAGTAAAATGCCCAATTTTTAAAATTCTTGTTCGATTCCAGTTATTTAGTAGAAATGTTACTTCAGAGACTCTACGTTAATTGTTCAAGCCATATTCATTGGTTCAAATAAGAGGAGCGAAGCGGAATCAGAAAAGGCCAAAATGACAACATTTTAAAAACTCTATTCTTATGAAAGTGCTTGTCTGATTTGTTCCCTCAGTGACCATCTTAAGCCATATTGATTGGTTGGAATAAATCAGAAAAGGGCTAAATTGAACTTTTAAGTTAAAATGATATCTTAATCCACTTGGAAATTTCAACAAAACTTCACATGAATGTTCCTTTAGTGGTCCTCTTTCAAATTATGAACGTAACGTGTGTTGCTGCGGCGGCAGGAAGGGAGAAATATGCATAAACTAAAGGATTCTTCTTCTCTTAATCCGCTGGTCAGATTCCAAGATTATTTAGTACAAATGTTTCTTTAGTGACCCTCTACAAGATTTGCTTAAGCCGTATTGATTTGATGAAAAAACATGCCAGCCAGACGGAATCAGAAAAGGGGAGAAATGACAAAATTGAATACATGTAGTTCCTTTTCTATTCAAGTTTTGTCTGATTTCAGGATATATTTGTAATTTGTTCAAGCCATAATGATGGGTTTGATAAGATAGCTGATATGCTGCATCAGAAAAGGGATAAATTGAACTTTACGCTTTAAAGAAAATCTCCTCACAAACAATTGCAATGATATCATCCAAACTTCACGGGAATGATACTTTGGTGGTCCTCTTACAAACTGTTCAAATATTTAATATCATATCAAATGTCCTATATTGATATGTTACATAGCTATCACTCAGGTGATCGATTCATGCCCACTCTTGCCCTCTGTTTCGAAGATGCAATCATGTATATATTATATTAATAGATTGCATACTCTGAATGCGTCAGTTGGTGCAGAAGTCAATAAATAGGAAGACACTGTACTTTTATGAATGTTCCTGGTGGGATTTCAGTAGAGCTATTGGGTAATATTATAATTAAAAACATATCATGTGGACCAATGATATATTCGGAGTTGGGGTCAATTAATTTTCAAAAGACCAACACGAATTTATGATCTTGGAAAAAGTTAATTCTGGCCTGATGCATCATTACTTGGTCATGGTGAGGATTTTTTTCTATATGTGCTTCTGCATCTCCTCTTAACCGATCACAATTCTACCTTCAGTACTTTCAGTAATTTGATTTTTATTTTGTATCGGACTGAAATGCAATTTTGGATCAAATCCGGTTGACGAGGAAGTTACAGCCCTTGTCCATATATAATATAATATATATTTTCAATAGCATGTCAGGCCAATATAGTCCTTCATGCACATGCTTTGTCAGTTTTTGTCCATTTAGAGACATACATTTTAACTTCCTGTTTTTTAAAACTTCATTATAAATATGTTTTTGCAGTATACAAATATAGCTAAAAGGTACGCAACGCAAGATCGTATTTGCCACCGTCTACTACACAAGCCTTGCACGTGGGCGACACCGAAGCCTGAATTGTGTTTCAATATACCATTTCCTACATACACTAAATCTGAATCAGACGACTTTAAAAACATCTAGCCAACATAATGAAAAACCTCTATAATGAAAGTATGGAGTGTTGAAATAGACATATATATACTTATAGAGTAAATTAAATTTCAGACCCTAAAGAATGCCTTCAGACCGAAGGGTTGAATGTTAAGTTGCATTAATCGTACATACATATTGAATGATAGACCCTGGCGTTCACACAATAATATTTATTATCAATGAAAAGAAATACAAACACGGTACCAAAAGAAGAACAATAAGCATCATGAACAATTTCTCCTTGTGTCCAAATATTTTCAAATGTCGATTGTTACAAGAGGGAAAGGGTTAAAAGTAGCAAGTCATATCTTATAAGAACGGACCCACTCTTGTATGTTTCTACATGTTTAAATAAGACCTGCTGTTTATGATTTACAAGACAAAGAAAAATGAAGATTCATACAATAGCCAGATTCAATTGATTGTTTCAGATTTAATTATGCATTCATTAGTAATTAAACCCGGCCGGGTAGCTCAATTGGTAGCGTATCCGACTCGTGATCTGGAGGTCACGGGTTCGATACCCGGTTGCGGCGACATTCTTTCGGGCGATGTTTTCCATTGCCTCTCACCTCTGATGTATAGGTCTGTTAAATCGTGCGTGCGACACTGTAACGAATACTCAGAGTACTTTGATATAGCGGTGGGCCTTAGGCAAGGGGAGACAATTTCACCAATATTATTCAGTCTCTTTATCGAAGACCTTGAGATGTCCTTACAATCCAATTTTGATAGTGGTCTATCTATCCAAGACTTGTGTATAATCACTCTGTTATTTGCTGATGATATGATAATTGTTGCCGAAAATGAGATTGATTTACAACGCTCATTAAATAATTTAAACCAGTACTGCGATAACTGGAAACTCGACGTGAATACAGACAAGACCAAGATCGTGGTTTTTAGAAAACGTGGTAAATTAAAATCCAATGAACAGTGGGTATACGCAGATAACCCAATTGAAATAGTCAACGATTTTAATTACGTAGGATGTACTTTTAATTTCACGGGTTCTTTCACACTTAATAACCAGATGTTGTACGGGAAAGGTCTTAAAGCTATGAATGTTCTACTTTCAAACCTGAAACGTTATAACACATCTCCAAAAGTAGCGCTACAGTTATTCGATGCTTTTGTTACCCCTATACTCTATTATGGTTGCGAAGTCTCTGGGTTTACAAATGCAAACACTCTGGAAAAACTACATTTAAAAGTTTGTAAAAGGATTCTTGGGGTAAGACAGTCTACATGTAACGCGGCAGTGTACGCGGGAGTTAGGTAGATATCCTCTTTATATTAATCGCTATGTAAGAATTTTACAATACTGGTTTAAACTTATACATACCGATAATCTAATACTATCGTACGGTAGATATCCTCTTTATATTAATCGCTATGTAAGAATTTTACAATACTGGTTTAAACTTATACATACCGATAATCTAATACTATCGTCAATTGCTCAGGATGCCATGCTCGAAAAAAATAATTGGTTCACTAAACTACGTAATCTTTTAAGTAGCCGTGGCTTTGCTTACGTTTGGGACAACCCGTGCTCAGTGAACGCTAAACATTTTACTAATATATTTAAACAAAGGTTAATCGACACATTTTTACAAAAATGGTACCAAGATATTGAGACTGGGCGCACTCTTAGTACATTATATAAGCATTTAAAATCCGATTTTGGTCAGGAAAACTATCTAAACTTAAGTATTAGTAGAAATTTACGCGTTGGTCTCACCAGAATTCGAACATCTGTCCATAAATTACGAATAGATACCGGTAGGTTTGCTGGTGAAAGGGTATATCGACACGAACGTTTATGCACGTACTGCCAAATGGGCGAAATGGAAGATGAATTCCATTTTATCCTACAATGTCCATACTATTTAGATATTAGATTCAAATTTGTAAAAAAGAAATATTGGAAAAACCCAAATATGTTAAAGTTAGTTGAGCTTTTAAAAACCAATAATAAAGGTGACCTTATCAACCTTTGTAAATTTATTACCTTTTCTTTTCATAAACGCAACAATGATGTGCTTTGATATATATGTATTGTATGTATGTTGATATGTTTAATTTCCTTTCTTTACCAAACTATACACGATGAAATATAGAAACGTATGTACATGGCATACTTTGTTCCTGTACGTCTTTGACATTGTTTGGATATGATAATACGATATGTGGCAGCATGCATATGTGTATGTAAATAAAGTGATATGATATGCCATATGTCTTTTACTACATATTCATCTGCATGGTATAGTTGGCTATTACCTTTTTAAAGCTTCTAATATGACAAAGCAGTTTGTCCTCCAAACCTATATTGAGACCATTCTTTCCTTGATACACACATATATAAAAAAATTCTTGTATATTTGTAAATGACAATAAACTTTGTAAAGTTTGAGTCAATAAAATATTCTGATTCTGATTCTGATTCTGATGTAAATACTGGTGTGGGAAAGCCAGGAAAACATGGGTAGGTGCACTGACCGCCGTGATATGACCAAAGCTGTTGAAAGCGGCGTTAAACTCCGAACAAACAAAATTAGTAATTAAAAATCTTACATTTCCCAAATATAAACGTTTTCTGACGCCTCCACAGCAGACGACTTTTGAAAATAGTGTGACAAAATGAGCACAACTGTTACATAGATCTCATTCATTTCAAGAGTTTCATATTGTCTACGTTTTTTTTTCGAAGTCTTCCGCTGCATAATTGAAGTAGGCCTAAGTGGAAAAGATTATAAAACTGTCCCCTCACATGTGATGTACCTTAAAATATAAAAGCGTACTCGTCTCTCAAACACGCAACGTTTTTTTGTATGTCTAGTTATCTAGTAAACGGAAAGAATCAACACCTTTTCTGCTAGACGCGTCTAGTAAAATATGTGAGGGCGAGAATTTTCTCTTCCGGGTTTGTTTTACAGTAAAGTAAAACCGGTTTTCCGTTGTCCCTTCTACTGATTCTCAATAGAGTAATGGTCTTGTTTCAGTCCCATTAGACTTTTATTTCTGGTGTTTTCGAACTATTTCGAAATGTTTATCACTTGCAATCACGCATCTGTTTCAAATCTTTTTAAACCCGTGTCATATAATGATGTAAACGTTTCACTTATGATAACTAAATCGATTCTTGGGTATGAAAACTCTTTTTATTTAAATATTTGCTTAAAATATACGTATTTTCGGTAGGTTTTTCCAACTGGAAGTTTTTTCTATGTCCTCACCTTTGCCCGAAAAAAATAAAAGTAAATATGTATCGTATATACTCACCGAACATATCAAACGACAATCTTAAATAGATTATTCGGATCGGAATACTAATTTCAAAGGTTCTTTGACATACCCGTTCTTCCGGAGCTTATAAAATAATACAATGGTTAACGAGAAAGACTTTGACCAGGCTGCTTATAGGCATTTATCCTCGTCATGAATCGCTTGTATTTGTTTTTTCTTCTAGAGGTCCCTCTTCCCATTGCGGGGAAATTACTTTGCTTGTCATGTGATTTGTGTTTTGTTAACTTCTGTTAAACAAGTAGATCTACGGTGTATTTCGAAAAATGTTCGTAAACAAATATTTAATTTCGTTAATTTAGTTAAAACGTAAGAGCACACTCGACGCAGTGATATGAACAGACCACTTAAGCACCAAAAACGAAACATACAAGAGAAACACGGGGCAATACAAAGCCATCATAACTTTGGGGTTCATTTCTTTCAGATTCTTCTATAATTACGTAAAATCGGGGATGGTGTAAGTATCAAATATTCAACAATCATGAGACAATAACAAATTGAACTGAACTAAACATTCCATGAAGTAGAACACTCCTTATTGAAGTAGTGTTATTGAATACTTTGTCATCTTGGGTTCCTCAGTTGTATTAAGCGTTGTTTTTCGTTACCATTGTGCCGGTGAAAGGTAAGCTAAGCTTCTCTGTATGTATGAATGCCTACGTTTTGTAAAGGAAAAGTATATGGGGCACGAGTAAGGATTCCTTGTTTTTATTGAAAAGTATCATTGCGCCTATTGCATTAGTATATGAGCCGTTCCACGAGAAAACCAACATTATTGACTCTGCGTAATGTATCGACCCAGATAAGCAGGCGCAGTCCGCGCAGGCTAATCTGAGTCGACAAATTCCATCTCAGGGGGATAGAGGTATAGACTAATGATTCATGAAACAGAAAATCCATTGGAGGCGAAAAGTGTATATCCGGGTTAGCATGCGCGGCATGCTTAGGCTTATCCGAGTCGATACCAAAATGTTGTTTTTTTCTCGTAATTCGTCTTATCTTTCTAAGTATCTGGCTTCTACTTGTCAGTTAAAATGTCCTGTTACGTTAATATTGTTGAGGTATACGAGTATTTTGTTTTAGTGTATCAAAAGCAAATGCAAATTTACATAATTCAAATAACTACTACTTCGTTGACTTATACGGACATTCGCGAGGGGACCGTATTTACTTACCAGTTTCCAAAATACATAGATTCGAGTATTATATTCAGTTGTTTACCATATAACGATAGATGATTGAAAGATTATGTCCTTATATCACTTAACTAAGATATATGTTAAACCCTTAACTGTATACAGCAAATCTGTAGCAGACGACTTTGAAGTCATATAAGCAAAAACATAGGAAAACAATATAATTGAAAGTTCAGTAATTGAATAAAGTTGAAAACGCTGTTGGAAAAGGAGGAATTGCTCAGTATAAGCCATTTCTTCTTTTGCCACAATGTTTTCAAAAGTGGTCCTCTGCAGATGTGTCAAAATGCGTCTACAAGAGGGAAATGGTAAAATAAAGAAACGTAATCCTAACCAAAGTAATTTTATTTTCGTTTAAAATCAAACTTTCCCTTTCTATGACGAAATTTAAACTAGAAAAAGCATAAACCACGGATGAAATGTTACTTACCATTCACCGAAAGTCTTTGAACAATACACAGTAAGATACAAACAAAATATTTATCCATGTTGTAGAATATACCCCGGTAGTAAGAATGCAATAATATGATATTATTCCCATCTTAATTTAAATCTTGAATATCACGACACAGTCCCATAGTATGCTAATAATCTGTTTTAACCTAACTATATATGCCTTCAAACTACAGTATCACGCCAAACATCTTGCACATATGTGTCTGTATAACTATGAATTGAAGACGGAGAAGATTTCCTAACTCACGACAATATTACACGCTTCAGTAAAACTTCATGGCGACTAAAGTATTTACGTTTTACATTGTATAATCCTCTCCCATACACAGACGCTTTCTAAAGACTCTACAGTCGACGACCTTTTATAACATTGAGACAAAAGGAGAAACTGCTCATAATGAGCAATTTCTCTTTTTGCCACAATGTTTTTAACCTTATTTATTAGTTTAGTTTTCATATATAAAGAAGTTCCATAGTGTTGCGATTATGTTTTCGAAGTCGTCTACTGCAGCATGTGATAATCTTCTTTTTAAGAAGTTGATGCATACTGATCATATCGCTTTGTGTGTTCTATTTTGTTCGTCAGAAACGAAACTGTTGGTATTTCTACACACTATCGATAAGATGAATTGTCATATATAATATTAAACATGTAGTTGTTGAATACATCGGCTGCAATAGTTCATAAGAGTACTAGAGCGCATACATGTAGTTGTCTTAAATATATCTTTGAATTATACATCCTACGTCATTAGATACTTTGTCAAGTTTACGATACAGGGTAAAGTGATTTTGAATCTTCAATATGTTCTGTCTTATATGGTTTTTCATCAAATTTAATCTTTCCTCACTAGAACAATCTGTATCAGACGACTTTGAAAGCACCTGCCTTGGGTCAAATATGGAATATCACTATTAATGAAATTATTATAAGTGAATTATGGGCATTTTTTTACTTTCGCCACAATATTTTCAAAAATCGTCTACTACCGTTGCTTCAAATGAAGTCTACATGTGGGAAAGAGTTAAGAGTGTATGTAAACTGACAAGCGTCTGTGCGTGTTAATCCCTTTCCCACATGTAACAAATCTGCAGCAGGCAACTTCAACAATATCTAATCAAAATTATGTAAAATTCTATAAATGAAAGTATATATTTCGTATAATTGAAAACATATTCAGGAAAACTGTATGTATCTTAAGATAATGCAAACTTTACTTTTAAATACAATTATATGAATACATTTGCGAATTGGGCGAAGGGATAGTTGCAAATTGAACCGAGGACTCCATTTTACCAAAATTGTACAATGTAGTTAACCCTTAGCTTTGTTCAAAGCGATCTAAATCTCAGTATTTCGTTTGCTTAATTATTTGAAAAAGTAGCAAATAAATGTGTTTACAACATCGGTACTAATCATTTATCTGTAGAGTTAAAACAGATTGGATTATAGAAATGTATTTGTGTATTGTTTAAGGATATTTTCCCCTGGTGTTAACTGTTTAAACACTAAGGGTTATCGCATCTATAAAACCCGACATAATGCATTGCTACATGTATATAGTTATAGAACGTATAGAGGTAGAACGCGCCTCTAAAAAAATATTCGAATTTCCTCACGAAATTTTGCATCACCATAATACAGCATATGCCCAATAACATTCTGTTCTTACTTTTTTCGTATCTAAAACAGTTTTTAAACTACGAGACCTCAAAGTTTACCACTGACGTCACTTTTTAGACGTCTCTCAAATGTCCTTCGTTAAAACAACAACAGCTGATAGTTTGGTCAGTTTTAGGTTGATAGCTGCGAAATTATATTACAATTTGCATCTTAAGAATACCTTCACGTACATGTAATTTTCTTCTTTGTGACGTACGTTTAAAAAGAATAACGCGTCTATAACGTCACTTTTCAGGAGCGAAATGCCGTCGCGTTACGCGTAAAAAAAGTCGCATTTCTTTCATTTAAAAAAAATCTGTACGTTTAATTTTTGATTTTTTTTAAACTATTCATTTATAATTTTATTACAAATCGTTTGATATCAAGACAAGTATACCTTACCGAGTTCGTTTTTTCACAATATCAATTTATCTTACCCCTACTGTAGTGCATAACGGAGCGTTAAAAGCATTAAAACGACAGGTTTTCCTCGAAAGCTACTCATCAGAGATCACATTACTTGAAGAAAGTTACCGAGAAACATCAAGCAAATAGAGAACTAGATCATTTACCAAGAAAACGTATTGTGGATATACAACATTTTGTCCAGCATTTTGCAAAAAGCTGTCAAAGTTGTGAAAATCATTTGAATATCGTAGATTTTGTAAAGGATAACACATTTAGACTTTTTAACTAAGTTATAATTTCGCTGTCGGCATTGCCACGCAGTGTCTGCAATACATACATGAAACCTATAGAAAGGTAGGAAGGGGTCCTTTACAAATAATACCAAGGCATCCTTCAGCAAGGTAAAGCTTTTTCTATTATTTTACTTTATACATTTTTAAATAAGGATATATGTGCATATAACACACTCTTTATGAGAGAAAAATAATAATTTTCGTTGCACATGCACTTTTCCGGGTATCGCGGGAGGACATTCCCGAACAGCATTCTCTCAAATTTAATCATGACTGTCTCTCCTGTTTGTTAACCATTTCCAACATACAGCAGATAACTTTTGAAAATATCGTGGCAAAAGGTGAAATTGCTCATTATGAAAAATTTCTATATTTCTCACAATAGTTTCGCAATATTAAATAATTATTCTTTGTTCTTTGAGTATTTAAATGTTCTATTTTTTAAAAATGTTTTGAAAGTTTTAAGCAGCATATTTATTGTATGTGGGAAAGTGATTTGTAAAGAAACCTAAATACATCCTATAAGTTACTCAATTAAAGTCCCAATTGTATCGCCTCGGTACATTGCGCCCGGTGAAATGCAAACTGACATAATTATCCGTTATAGGTCTCTTTACCTGCTGTAATAAAACTCTTACCATCTTTCAGGAATGTTGACCTACTCACACGAATGGTTTCCACCAAATAACTTTTAAAAGAATGAAGCAAATAGTAGGGCCGATTGTAGAGACAAAGGCACGTGAATCTTGTGAAAAGACACGCGCTCGAAAACACTTTGATGATATCGGCTACCCTTTCTACATTTCCAGCGGTAGACGATTCACGTTGTTACTATTATCATTATGTTTTATTATTATTATGATTCCGGTCAAACGAAACTTAAAAACAGGCATGTGTCACTTGCATTACCCCTACCACGGATATGGGCCATGTCCGATATATGTAACATATTGAGGCGTATTAATGCATTAATTGTGTTAAATAATTAGGGTAAAGTAAACCCTTTCCCATTGTAGACGCATTCTGAAGCAGACGAATATTAAAACATTGCAACAAAAGAATAAATTGCTCATCTTCTACTTTTGCCACAACCTTTTCAATTATATTCAATAATGAGACTTACATTTATAGAGAATATCCATATATTTTACTAAAATTTTTCATAGTCGTCTGATGCAGACATTTTGAACTGAACACTTGCATAATAATGTAAAATTGCCTTCACTGGGTTGGCTCAAAAATGTTTTATTCTAACGGAAACCAATAGAGCTCCCACTAATTACGTTCTACTTATTCTGTTGTTAGGAATTTCAAAAGAATGGGGATATTTCTTAAATCACTTCTATATCCGTCGTTGAATAAGTAAACAGGAATTTATCTCTTGATTAAAAAATAATGGTGTAATAAGATATACTGAAAAGAGGCTTTTTTAACAGATGAAGTTGACTTTCTGTACGAAATCCCGTTCGAAACACAACAGCCTTCCAACCGTCTTAAAACGCCAATGTAAACTGACACTGCTTTAAAACACTGGTATAGAACCGGCTTGAACTGATTGGGAACATAATGGTCAAATTAAATGTAAGATATGTTTTTCATTACTGTACATGTACATAACAAACAGTTATTTGTACATGTGTCTTATAACATAATTGCTTGCATGCGTGTATGAGGAAAGATACACGTTGACATTTTGGGAACTGTGATGGAAATAAGTCAGTGCATCCGGACAGTTCGATCAGGATTCATACTTTGTCAACGTATGTGTATTCTGAAAAGAAGGAACAGGCGTGCAAATTGATCTGAATCCAAACTTTAAAGAAATGCCAACTTCTATCTTTCACCATGAATTGACGCATATGACGTTTGAAACGTTTCAGCTCGATCTTGTTCGATTATAAGGCTGTTCGTATATTAAATATCTAACACTTGTACAGTATGTATGTCATTGATATGTATACGACTGACTATACGTCGCAGGCCACGGTCACATTTGAGTCATAGATCCAAAGTAATTGTACGTAGGCTGGTAAAAACGGAATTACGATGACGTGAAGCAAAAAAATGCCTATTATTCAAATAAGGTGTCGGTTGTCAATCATCACATTGAAGAATCTGATAAGATTGCACAATAAAATGGGTGGAGCACTATGCAATGATGGCCTCGTCCTAAATTCCCTTGAACTTATTCAGATAAATCTACGCCAGGGAAGGATTTTGTTGGAGGGAACGCTCACACAGCCGTTACTGCCAGCTAGAATGCAGCTTGATTTAAGCTACCGAACAGCCTTACCGGTAAGAAAATGATGACTACTATTTATTTGCTTATTTAATATTTGTTTTGCAATGAATTGAACATAATGTCAGGAAATCCTTTACCGTTATGTTCATTCTTTATATAATGATGCATTTTACCTTAGTATTGTTTTTACAAACTATATTATCTAAATATACAGAACTGTTCATTTTACGAATCTAAGTCATTATATTTCAGGTTGGGGTCATGTTACAAGGATGCAAATGCGACTATTCTACAGAAATCAAACAGTGTTCAATTTAAACAACACTTTACTGAACACATCAGGATAACGGATTAATCATAAAAAACTTCTTCAATTTGCACGATATTTAGTTCAGTGCCTGAAGATGTGCTAAATAAGAATGTTATTTTAAAAGTGTCAATACATTGCGAAATTGTCACCAGAAAAAAGATAATACTTTCAAAGGATACCATTTTAATTGTCAATGTTCTTCATTTTCCAGCATTAATATAATTTATTGAAATAATATTTAGAAAGGATCGGATGAAAAACGCAACATTATGTGAGTTATTATTTCAAATAGTTAGAATAACATTTGAAGCCATTATAGACCATATATTATTATTTGTCTATCAATATTAAAATCAGAATAATTGGAATATAATATATTATTAAATTTTACTGCCGACTGAATAACATAACTGCAACAAGGACCATTGTATCAGCTTACACATAATGTATACCTAAAATACACCTTTTTAACGTCATAACTGAATAGGTAAAGGGGTGAGATAAACTCATATTGTGCAAAAACGAACTCGGTAAGGTATATTTGTCTAGATATCAAACCATTTGTAATAAGATTATAAATAATAAGATTTAACAAAATCAAAAATTAAATGTACAGATTTTTTTTAAATGAAAGAAAGGCGCCTTTTTTTACGCGTAACGCGACGGCATTTCGCTCCTGAAAAGTGACGTTATAGACGCGTTATTCTTTTTAAACGTACGTCACAAAGAAGAAAATTACATGTACGTGAAGTTATTCTTAAGATACAAATCGTGATACAATTTCTCGGCTATCAACCTAACATTGACCAAACTATCAGCTGTTGTTGTTATAACGAGGGACATTTGGGAGACGTCCAAAAAGTGACGTCAGTGGTATACTTTGAGGTCTCGTAGTTTAAAAACTGTTTTAGATACGGAAAAAGTAAGAACAGATTGTTATTGGGCATATGCTGTATTATGGTGATGCAAACTTTCGTGAGGAAATTCAAATATTTTTTTAGAGGCGCGTTCTACCTTAAGTAGTTTCGATAGATAAGTAAAACGTTAGTCGGATCCACCTATCATATTACAAATTTAAACTATCATACCCTAATGCTCAGTGTGCTAGTTAAATGGAAATGTATCCAATGGCAAAACGGTTCAGATCAACGTACGAATAAAGCGCTATGCGCAAGCATGTAGCCAAATATCTCCCCTAAAGACAGGTCACACGGATTTTATCCGCGAACGATCTGTTTACGAACACCAGACTTATTATACGGTGACATTTGACAGGTCGACCTTACTTCGAGCTCATCTATGCTTATGCATGATCTAGTTGCAGCATTACTGTCCTATAACATCTAAAAACAAGACAAATGAAGACGCGCATGATTTTGAAGCATGACTTAAAGGAAGCAGATGCAGTTCAGTAGATAACATGTGAACAGACAGGATGTATATATTTCGAAAAAGAATGCCAAATGTTCCTTTATTTTAAACAAGAAGACCAAGATGTGCCTACATTGCTCACCTGACTACCATAGCCTATTATAAAAGGTTACCAAGAGCAGAGAGGGTCAGTTTTGACGTAGGGATAGACGTTTTATATGCTGCGATCTATGTGATATTCAGCATTAGTCGTAAAATGTCAAGTTTAGTCCTAAATCCATATGGTTTACAGCTTGTTTAACATTGACTAAAACTATAATTCAATTCAATTCAATTCGTTTATTATTATTAGACTTGAACATCAAATAGTCCTCGTCATTTCATAGTTACATGCGTTACAAACAAAAGTATACAACAAAAGTATACAACAAAAAAAAAAGAAAAAGAAAAAAAGAAAAAGAAAACATAATGTGTCAAAGAAGCTGAAGTTTCTTAATTGTATACCAATAGACGGCTTAAAATGTACTCTAACATTGGATGAAAAAAAAAAAGTTTAAATGTAATTTAATATTCATGTATTAAAATGTTTTATGTGAGCTTTTAAGCACTATCCTTTTAAGATTTAGCAGATGTAGCGAATTATTAGAGTTCCTTGTTCGAATATGCCAATGGGATTAACTACCCGAGTCTAACGGTCGAAATGTCCTAAACCTTTGTACTCGAGAGTTAACTCCCTTCTTTAATTCCATTCTAAAAATAGTCGATTGTATAAGCAATTTAAAGAAAATATCAAAATTTAGCTTTAATGAAATTAAAAGAAAAAGTTCACATGTATAGTCAACATATATGAAGAATACAATGGACAGAATGAACAAACTGTATGTGGAGGAACGTTTTAAGTTCAGAAATTCAACAGATTTTATAAATAGGCAAAAACGTCCTCCATATTTCGGGGCCTTAAACCAAAAAATTAAAAAAGCGTAGCCTAGGAGCTCGTCAGGGTCGTTAATCAAACTATTAAAAAAGGTGTAGACTAGGAAGTTGGAGAAAAGTTATTAAATTCAAATTAAATGTGTCTAAAGATTTGAAATAACGGTAGAGGACATACATATTTTGCATCCTTTTGTTTCTTTAATCAGTCAATACAATTATTGATTCATAAAGGTTGCTTTTTTCAAACATATAATGAAGTTTTACTTAACAATAATAATGTTGGTTGCTCCCTTTTCGATTACATCACCCCATGGTACAAAATTAAAACCTATCCCATACTGACGCCGCACTTCCACGCGGCGTCTATAAACACATTAATACGAAACTTTTGAGTGATGTTTCTTCAAAAGCGCATTTTGTTAATTCATGATCACATAAATTGTGTTATTGACTTGAATTTCAGTCCTGTTGTTTGCGGATACAATCTTTGTGTCCAGTATTTAGGGTAGATATTTGGCTACATTCTGGTGCATAGCACTGTATTAGATCGTCGATTTTGGTAGAATTGTGATAGCAAGACTATTGATTGACTGATTGGGGGGAGGGGGGTTTAACGCCGTTTTCAGTCATATCACGGCGGCCAGTTGAACTACTCATGTGTTTCCAAGAAACTGGCTGCTTTTCCACATAGACTGTTAGCCCATTGCTGGAATACACGCTGGTCACAGAAACTTTTGTCAATCATCGGAAAGAACTGGGGTTCGAACTCACAACCCATTGGTTGACAGCCCTTGTCGCTATTGACTAAGCTACCATGGCTCGGCTAGTGCAAACAATCCAGACGGAATTAGGAATGCAAACATAAGCAAAAGTCAAATTAGTAAAATAAATTCTACTTATTCTTAGTAACCAAATAAAATTACATGTCTCTGAATGTGTAAATATCATATTTAAATGTAATAAAGGATAAGGAAATCACTACCAGTCGACCATTTTTCCCCCATTCCCAACACGTTTGTACCACTGCCTGAACAAATTACCTTGTAAATTGTAACCCTTTGATTATTCCCTTTAGTAAAAGAGATGGGGATATTCGGACACATATTTGTTTGTGATATTTGGATTGAAATGTTGTCCTGCAGACAACTTTGGAAAACATTGTGACATAAGGACACATACAGAACAGTCTTGGCTATACTTCTTTCAAATCCCTATAAAAGTAAAAAACAACAACAACAACAACAACAACAACAACAACTACAACAACAACAACGTATGCATTTACCAGGCAATCTGTATTGGTACAGGACTGAGATACAAATATTCATTAACATATTCTTCTGATCAAATATTAAAACAATATTAGTTAATTAAACCCGACCTTGATATATCGAGCAGACCTATAAACAATATAAGCTTATGAATGCGGTCTACTGGCACAGGAACAACCAGAGATAAAAACATCTATTGGATGAAAAACTCTGGAAACCGTGTCCGAAAGTCAAATGCAATACCGCGAATCGCCGGACCTTACTTTGCTGTAGATTAATGCAATGCGTACTCTTTTAGTATTCGGTAATACCTTTAGTGAAACATGGTGACTTAAACAAATGTAAATATTGTTTGAAAAAAACGGCTTTCATTCAAAGTAATGTATTCAGAAATAACTAAATAATTAATGAACTTGAGATTCAACACGTTTTGCCTGTACGTGACTGACTGGTATAGTTATTTGCTTACACAAACTGCGCACGGGTCACCCGTCCGTAAACAAAATACCCACAATTCAAATCACATGTCGCAAAGACAACATTTTCTCGCTATACTTCCTACCGCGTGAAAACACTAATATTTCCTTTAGTCACAATGTTTTCAATGCTATTCAGAAATATTCAGAAAAATAAACCTGAGATATCAACCCTTTCCCACATAGAGACCCTTTGTCACGCAAATATTGTGGCAAATGAAGAAATTGCATGGTATATTTATTTTCTACGGAGAACTTGCTGCGGAATCAGAAGGGGTGAAATTTGACAATTTTTTAAAAATATTCTCCTCTGAATTAGCTTGTCTGATACCAATATAATGAAAACATTTTAAAACTACATTCTTATGAAAGTACTTTTCTAATTTCAAGTTTATTTAGTATTAGAACTATTCTTTCAGTGACCATGTTCATGTTCTAAGTCTTATTGATTAGTTGAAAGACGTCGAAACGATATGGCATCTAAAAACGGGAAAATTAAACACTTAGCCAAAGATATGTGTAGAACTTTTGTTTGTGCGGTATCTGAGAAGGGGAGTAAAATGCCCAATATTCAAAATTCATGTCCGATTCCAGTTATTTAATAGAAATGTTCCTTCAGAGACTCTATGAAAATTGTTCAAGCCATATTAATTGGTTAAAAGAAGAGGAGCGAAGCGGTATCAGAAAGGGGTAAAATGTTAAAAACTCTATTCTCATGAAAGTGCTTTTCTGATTTGTTCCCGAAGTGACCATCTTAAGCCATATTGATTGGTTGGAATACAGCAGAAAAGGGATAAATTGAACTTTTAATATCAAATGATATCTCATCCTAATCTACTTGGAAATTTCAACAAAACATCACATGAATGTTCCTTTAGTGGTCCGTTTTCAAATTATAATCACAACGTGTGTTGCTGCGTCAGCAGGAAGGGGGTAAATGCCTAAACTAACGACTTCTTCTTCTCTTAATCCGTTTGTCAGATTACAAGATTACTTAGTACAACAGTTTCTTGAGTGACCCTCTACAAGATTTGCTTAAGCCGTATTGATTGGGGAAAAAAACCATGCCAACCAGACGGAATCAGAAAAGGGTCAAAATGACAAAATGTAATACATGTAGTTCCTTTTCTATTCAAGATTTTGTCTGATTTCAGAATAGTTTTGTAGTTTGTTCAAGCCATATTGATTGGTTTGATAAGATAGCTGCTTATGCTGCATCAGAAAAGGGATAAATTGAACTTTAAGCTTTAAAGAAAATCTCCTCACAAACAATTGCACTGATATCAACCAAACTTCACGGGAATGATACTTTGGTGGTCCTCTTACATACTGTTCAAATATTTAATATCATAACAAATGTCCTTCATTGATATGCTACATAGCTATCACTCAGGGGATCGATTCAGGCCCACGCTTGCCCTCTGTTTCGGAGATGCAATCATTAATATATTGTATTAATATATTGCATACTCTGACTGCGTCAGCTGTTGCAGTACACTCAATGAATAGGAAGACACTGTACATTCATGAATGTTCATGGTGGTATTTCTGTAGAGCTATTGGGTAATATTATAATTAAAAACATATTATGTGGACCGAATGATATATTCGGAGTTGGGGTCAATTAATTTTCACAAGACCGACACGAATTTATGATCTTGGGAAAAAGTTCATTCTGGCCTGATGCATCATTACTTCAATACTTCAACTTCAATGTCATGGTAAGGATTTTTTTAGATAAATCTGTATATATGCACTTCTGCAACCCTCTTAAACGATCACAATTTTACCTTTACGTACTTTCAGTACTTTGATTTTTATTTTGTATCGGACTGAAATGCAAATTTGGGTTAAATCCGGTTGACGAGGAAGTTACAGCCATTGTCTATATATAATAGAGTATACATTTTAACAGCGTGCCAGGCCACTATAGTCCGTCATTCACATGCTTTGTCTTATCATTAACATTATAACAATAGCTACGACGCAAAATATAGGGCTTTGGACGTGTGTAACTTGTGTGGTATAACATAACACAACAACTCTCTGTAATCCTGTTGATGGTTAACTCCTTTTGCAAAACAAATTCAATGGTCCCTAATTTGATGGCGATTCGTGTAGTTTCTAATAAGACTGTATATCGTTCATAGGCTGCTCTTATTAAACACGTGTCCAAATGACCGAAGGCTTACTTTTATTTGATTAAATAATTTCTAGTATCACTTGAACGTTAGTCATGTGAAATGTGTTCAGTCAAATCAGGAATTTAGGATAAACATGTGCACTCTAGATTCCAGGTCAAATATAGCCATTGCCAGCTTGCAGACGCATATTTGGAAAAAAATCGATTGAATAATTACACTGATAATTATAGATATTTTCCATGATTTAGTCAAGATGTTTTCAATGTCATCTGCGGCAGATCTGTTTAAATTGGGAACGAGTTAAAGGTGGGGCTTTCCAGCTTATATTGTCTTAATAACTTGTTCACTCCTAGAAGATTGTTGTGTTATGACATTGGATGGGATGTCCGTATATGTCCGTAATCCGTTACATAACAAACCATATCTCGCTCGAGCCAGTTAAATTGAAAACGATCAGCGATATTTCACATTCATCCCCTGTTCAATCAGACTAAATGTCTGATTTGGTGGCTCGACTATTTCCACTTAAAATATAATAGTGACCTTATTATGTAGTTTTCCAGTTGCCTTTATGTTTTAAGGAAAGATTAGTTCATATCCTGTACTATGACTTTGTATCAAATATATCTTTCCGCAAGTGATTTCCACTAACAGAACCGAAAACTACATCTTATTGTTTATGGTTGACAATTAATGGGTATATTGAAACATATGTGAGCGTGATCACAATACGAACAAGAAAATGAGCTGTTCAATTGTCCAAAGGACGTCAATGTTTTAACAGTATACGAGTACTATTTAAGACGTTAAGTTAATTACCATATTTGTTGTGGAAAACTGTCCACAACCTTTCCGAAAACCTCTTGTATGAACTGAACATATTCTAGATATCACTTATAGACGTTACATGTATGTAAGACTTGACATCATAACATGTTATAAATACTTCGGCCGATCTTCATCGACAACCTGTATATATCTATATATTTTATATTAAAAGACATTATACAATTATCGTCTTTGAGAAAATTGATACCGGGATATATCAACCAGGAAAATCAATATTACAAAGCTGAAGGTTTTCCGTCTGATGAAACATCAATTATCAATTGTTGTTCTATAAATAGACAATAACAATGAAATATTCATATAAGACAAATCGACATTAATTATCAATTGTTGTACTATAATTAGACAATAACAATGAAATATTCAAATAGAAAAATCGACATTAATTACCAACGGCAAATAAACGTAATTTAAAAATTAAGAACAGAAAAATAACAGAGGCCTGGATTGTGTTTCAATTTACAATTTCCTACATACATACATTTAGTGTGAATCAGACGACTTTAAAAACATCTAGCCACATAATAGTTGAGCAGCTAACCACAAAAATCATGCAAATGGTGATACAAGCATGAAACTTTGTAAGAACATGCCTTTAGGTGTATACAATCATATTAAGGGGGTAGCCACGAAAAAAAAACATCTGATCATGGCGGCCATCTTTGATTTTCAAAATGGCGTCTATCCACGTAAAATACATCAAATGTATGTTCCTTTTTGCATACATATTGCTTGAATTTTATACAAAATGTAACTAGGTTGAGCGAATGAAAGTTTATTTTTCTGGTTGTAGTAATAAAACATCACTTCCGGTCAAATATCGGTCGAAATCTCACTTCCGGTTTTATAAAAATCTTAATTTCGACCCATACTACCACACGCCAATGTTTAAATCATAGTACTTTGATAGCTATTAATTTGAAGCATCTTTTGGGGTTGGTCTTCAGACCTTATTTATAATTAATTGGTAATGTTAAGTCTTTACTTGGCGTCCGTCCTTAACCATAACTTGGCATTCGTACATTTTGATGTTGCTTGACTTTGTCAAATTTCATTCATTACCAGTCATTACTTAATACTCATTACTTATCACTAGAAGTCTTTCAGAGAGTGATTTATGTGCACTACCAGGGCACACTGGTATAAATCACTGCCGATAATCTCGGCATGGGGTCCAGTATCAGCTTTATAAGATTAAATTGCTGTTGGTTTTTTCGTACATTCGATCATTACGAGAGGCAGATTTTGAGCTTTACAAACAAACGTTGTCTTCCTTGATCCCATACTTTTTTGGACTTGATCATATCAACTATGCTAGATGGCTTCCTATTCACCTTCGCGATATGGCATCATTGGAAACAAAAAACCCAGATATTTACAAAGAATTCATAAAAGGGCACTTCACTGTGAAAAAATCAAATCGTGCTTTCTCAAACATGGCGATAGACCAGGCCCATGAACAGAATAACGCTATTGTTAAAGGTGATGGAGGTGCTGTAGGGCTAACCGAGGATCCAGCTGCATTGAGACGTTGGATGGTAGCCGGACCAGAAATCAGAATAAGCCAGTTCGAAGAATGTTCGTCTGGAAAAAGGAACGCAGATGACAGGCATCATGACAATTCTATGTCAATGCAACGAGATTTCATTGACAAGGTGAAAAGACTGAAGACTGTCATGAATGATTACGGAAATCCATTTCTTGAGGATTCTGGAGATATCTACAAGATAGATAGCAAAGATATTGTACACGCAGACACTGGGAAACTGTCGCAAATTAAACAAACTGGGTGCAATCAGTACGCTGACTTTAGAACCCGAATGCAAAAAAAGGCAAACATTTATGAACCTATTAAGAAAAACAGGTTTCTGTCGCCAACCAAAGAAAAGTTCTGGTGAAACAAAAAGTAAGCTTGACCTCGCCCGAGAAGATTGCAATCTGTTTTCAAGGCTTTTCATATCCTGTCAAAGCAGACAATGCGACTTGGAAGAGTTTTTCAGTCACGAAAATCACAAATTTCCTCCCTCATTGTCTCAAAGTGGCAAACTCAATATTGGCGTTAAATCACAGCTTATTGAAATTCTGGAAGCAAAGGGGGATTTGCCAAGAGAAGAACCTCAGTCAGACATAGTAGTAGTTGATGGTGCGGCTATGGTAAATTCGAGACCACCGCGTGGAACATACACGTTTGATGAGTACGCGAAAGATGTGATTTTGCCGTATATTAACCACCTTACTTCAAAACATTCAAGAGTAGACATTATATTTGATATTTACATAGGAGACAGCTTAAAAGCACAAACACGTAAAGCGAGGGGTGCTGGAACCAGGCGGAAAGTTGTGGACACCAGTAAGACTCCGAAAGCGTGGGCGAGCTTCCTTGGAGTGGATGAAAACAAGACGGAATTGTTTCATTTCCTTGCCGATCAAATTTGCTCGATTCAATCTTACAAAATGATTTTTGTGACAAAAGGCGATGATGTTATGACAGATTCTGATGGTGACAATGACGATCTCAGTCCGTGTAATCATGAGGAAGCAGACACAAGGATATTTGTTCATATCAAAAGTGCAGCTGAAAGAGGATGTAAGTCGACACTGATAATTAGCTCAGACACTGATGTAGTGGTTTTGGCAGTGTCTCTATTCAAGACACTACAATTAGAAAAACTTTGGGTTGCATTTGGAAAAGGAAAAGACCTGCGATGGCTTCCGATTCACGAAATAGATCATGCGCTTGGTCCTAAATCAGTGTCTTTGCCATTTTGTCATGCTTTCACCGGATGTGACACCGTCTCCGCTTTTCATGGAAAGGGAAAGAAGTCGGCATGGCAGACGTGGGAAATACTTGATGACGTAACCGAGGTGTTTGGGCGATTGAGTAAGAAACCTACATTGATCAGTGAAGCTGATATGGAGTTGATAGAGGTATTTGTTGTAGTTATGTACGACTGAACTACAACAACCTTTGACATCAATGATTCCAGGCTTGAATTGTTTGCACGCAAACAAAGACAGTATGACACAATTCCGTCCACCAGAGCTGCACTGCTTGAGCACACCAAACGAGCTGCATATCAAGGTGGTCATGTATGGGCAGTCACACATGAGCAACATCTACCTAGTCCGGGCAATTGGGGATGGGTTAGGGAGACAGCAGATGGGCTGTGGATTCCCGATTGGACACAATTAGCAGCCATTGCAGCATCGTGCCAGGAGTTACACAAATGTGGATGCAAGAACAGTTGTTCTGGTAGATGCAAGTGTTATAAAGCTGGTTTGACCTGTATAACAGTGTGTTCATGTAGCTGTTAGAATGAAATACATCAGAAAATATGGTAGAATAATACATCATTCGACCTCCCTGCATATCTAAGATAATTACCTATATATATCAAACGGACATGTTTAACGCATTTCCTTACCTCCATTATTTCACTCACTTGTATGAATTTTTACCATCCTAACCGGAAGTGGTGATTTATTTTTACAATTCCTGTCAGTTTAACATATTTTCAGGTCATTTTGTTGTATTTAGAATAGTTGTCATCATCTATATCACGTTAAAAAAGGTGTGGATCTATTTTCAATCTCCACTATTGAGCAAAATAATGTCAATTTTAAATTCAAGATGGCCGCCGTGAAACAAACTCAACAAGAGGCCCAAGAGGGTCAGTATCGCTCCAAAGCTAAGTCTCCGAGCAGCCCAGCCCCTGGCGGCCGTGTTTTTCAACCAATCAACATGGCTTGAAGGAATCTGATAGAGGGTCACCCAAAGAACACTTCTAAAAAAATATTTGAAAATCGGCCTGACATTTTCAGGGGGGAAGATTTTTTAAGTTTTCACTATAGCCATACAAGGCAAAAAATTCCCACCCTCAGGCGGCCATGTTTTCCGACCAATCAACATGGCTTGAAGGAATCTGATAAGGGTCACCCAAGGAACATTTCTACAAAAGTATTTAAAAAACGGCCTGACACTTTCGGAGAAAAAGATTTTTTAAGTTTTCACTATAGCCACATAAAGCAAAATAGCCCCGCCCCCTGGCGGCCATGTTTTTCACCAATCAACATTTCTTGAAGGAATTTTATAAAGGGTCACCTAAGGAACATTTCTACAAAATAATTTAAAAATCAGCGTGACAGTTTCGGAGGTGAAGATTTTTTTAAGTTTTCACTATTTTTTTCTTTCGGTTGCCATGGAAACCCGAATTTTTAGCCAGTTGAGCTAAAACCATGTTGGCTACCCCTCTAATATGATAAAGTACACCCTATAGAACGTATGTGCCAAATCCTATGCTTGTATCACCATTTGCATGATTTTGTCAAATTTCGGTACTAAGCCGCCCCACTATAATGAAAAACCTCTACAATGAAAGTATGGGGTATTAGAATAGACAGTTATATGCTTATAGGGTAAATTAAATTACAGACCCTAAAGAATCCATCAAACCGAAGGGTTGAATGATGAGTCGTATTATATTCGTATATATACATATTGAATGATAGACCCTGACGGTCACACAATAATATTTAAAAAATCAAATTGTTATCAATGAAAATAAATTCAAACATGGTACCAAAAGAAGCGCAATAAGCATTATAAACAATTTCTCCTTGTGTTCCAATGTTTTCAAATGTCATTTGTTGCTGATGCGTCTACAAGAGGGAATGGGTTAAAAGAAGCAAGTCATAACTTATAAGAACGGACCCATCTTTTTGTTGGATGTTTCAACATGTTTAGATATGACTTGCTGTTTATGATTTACAAGACATAGAAAAAAACAATGAAGATTCATACAATAGCCAGATTCATTTGATTCTTTCAGATTTAATTATGCTTTCATTGGTAATTAAATATCTTACATTTTCCGAATACAAACGCTTTCTGACGCCCTCCACAGCAGTCGACTTTTGAAAATATTGTGACAAAATGAGCACAACTGTTACATAGATCTCATTCGTTTATAAAGAGTTTCCATATTGTCTACTTAATTTTTCAAAATCTTCCGCTGCATAATTGTTGTAGGACTAACTGGAAAAGATTATGAAAATGTCCCCGTACATGTGATGTTCTTTACGAAGTAGCTATTCGTAAATTACCTCAAAAGATAAAAGCTTACTCGTCTCTCAAACATGCACCGTTATTTTGTATATCTAATAAACGAAAATAATCATCACCCTTTCTGCTAGACGCGTCCAGTGAAATATGTGAGAGTGAGAATTTTCTCTTCCGGGTTTGTTTTACAGTAAGGTAAAACCGGTTTTCCGTTGTCCCTCTTCTACAGCTTATCAATAGAGTAATGGTATTGTTTCAGTCACATTAGACGTTTATTTTTGGTGATTTCGAACTATTCCGGAATGTTTATCATTTGCAAGGACGTATTTGTTTCAATTCGTTTCAAACCCGTGTCATATAATGATGTTAGAGTTTCACTTATGATAACTAAATCGATCATTGGGTATGAAAACCGTTTTATTTAAATATATCCTTAAAATATACTGGTTTTCCCACTGGAAGTTGTCAATGACCCCTCCTTTGCTGAAACTGTAAAAATGTATTGTATATACTCACCGAATATATCACACGACAATCGTAATAGATTATTCGGAGCGGAATACTAATTTCAAAGATTCTTTGACATGCCCGTTCTTCCGAATCTTATAAAGTTATCGGATGATTAACGAGAAAGACTTTGACCAGGCTGCTCATAGGCTCTGGATTTATACTCGTCATGAATTGCGTGTATTAAGGTCCCTCTTTCATTCAGTTATAAAGAGTTTCCATATTGTCTAATTGAAGTGGGCCTAAGGGGACAAGATTATAAAACTGTCCCCTTTTATGTGATGTACTTTAAGAAGTAGCTATTCGTAAATTACCTTAAAATATAAGAGCTTACTCGTCTCTCAAACATGCACCGTTATGTTGTATGTCTAGTTATCTAGTAAACGGAAAGAAT
Source organism: Serripes groenlandicus (assembly GCA_031761405.1). Classification (NCBI taxonomy): domain Eukaryota; kingdom Metazoa; phylum Mollusca; class Bivalvia; order Cardiida; family Cardiidae; genus Serripes; species Serripes groenlandicus. The sequence goes on along the minus strand of JASEVX010000006.1, from coordinate 58,458,957 downwards.
CAACACCCTTTCTGCCAGACGCGTCTAATGAACATGTGAGAGCAAGTATTTTCTCTTCCGGGTTTGTTTTACAGTAAAGTAAAACCGGTTTTCCGTTGCCCCTTTTCTACTGATTGTCATAGTCTTGTTTCAGTCCCATTTTACATTTATTTTTGGTGTTTTCGAACTATTTCGAAATGTTTATCACTTACAATAACGCATCTGTTTCCAATCTTTTCAAAATCGTGTCAAATAATGTTGTAAGCGTTTCACTTATGATAACTAAATCGATCCTTGGGTATGAAAACCCTTTTTATTAAAATATTTGTTTAAAATATACGTTTTTTCGGCAGGTTATTCCCACTGGAAGTTTTATATGGCCCCTCCTTTGCTCGAAATGAAACTGTTAAAATGTATTGTATATACTCACCGAAAATATCACTCACAC